>JBCJKH010015065.1:7853-19484 GCA_039877255.1 Loriculus beryllinus | reverse complement strand
TGCACACAATGCTCCAGGTGAGGTCTCACGAGAGCAGAGTAGAGGGGCAGGATCACCTCCTTGGACCTGCTGGTCACACGCCTTTTGATGCAGCCCAGGATACGGTTGCTTTCTGGGCTGCAAGCGCACACTGCCAGGTCCTATCCAGTTTTTCTCCCACTTTCCACCCTGCTGCACAGAGCTCCAGCTCCAGGAGCTGCATGTATGATCCCCAGCAGTATGATCCTTGCTGTAGCCCTCAGGTGATGCAGACCTCTGCTCCCTCGGGTGGTCTGCTGGGGTGGGAGTCGAGCCGCACCAATGGAGCTGTGAGGAGAAGCAGTTCACAGCTGTTTGCATGATACATATCTTGTGAATAAATAAACCTCATCTCCAGCACTGCTGCTCTCTAAACATCTATGGAGACGTGCGTTCACTCAAAACAGTCAGAAAATAAACAGACAGGCCTGCTCAACTGCATCCCTCCTCCAGCCAAAACCCAGCACTGGAAAAACAGCCTTGAATAGTCAAAAGCCCCCCAGATTTCTCTTCTCCGTTTTCTGATGCAGACACAGCCCCAGGTTAGGGGCTCCAAAACCCAATGTACAGTTTTCCACATGCACTACGAGCAGGTAAAGAATAGTTAAATGCAGCACAATTGAAAATTACCTCTAAATGCCGCAAGCTGCAATTCAGATGGATTACCAGATAACCTCAGCAGTTTCAAGAATGTAGCAAGAGCAGCCTTAAATCAACATAAATACTTGCTCAGCCATTTTCATCTCAGGATTAATGTCAGACTCTGTTTTTTTCCCCTTTTGTTCTGTGGCAGTAAAACCATTTTCCAGCTTTTTTTAGGGAAGGCAATTATGGTTACAGGAAAGGAGTGAGAATGGGGGTGGATGTGGGACCCTGAGGGTAGGGAGAGCATGGTCTGGAGAGTGGATATGGAGTTGGGGAGGGAAAGGTTGATGCTGGTGGGCTACAGTGCTCTGAAACACTGGGATTTAATGGAGGTTTGTGGGGAGCCAGATGGATGCCTCCTGCCAGCCCCTTTTTGTTTCTACTGGTTCCATTGTACCAAAAGGCAGCTATGATGTTTTTTCAATGCTTTCTTAAAGCTTGTTTTGTTTTGAAGCTCTCCTGGACCATGCCCATTGTATCCCATACTACATTCCCTTCCCACTCAGCAGCGCCTCAGGCCAAGGGACAATTCTGGGGTGAATTCTGGAGATTTCTTGATATGCAGGAAAAAAAACAAATCCCCCAAGAGGCACCTGTGGCCGCTGGGATAAATTCGTGCTTTATGGTCGCCTGCAAGCTGGCCGGGAACACACCCTGGCTTGCTGGAGTACAGATAAGCTCCCGAGGACTTCAAAGGGATTGCTGAACCAGACTGCAATGAATTTCTGCAGCAATGTAATGCACAGCATGTGTCTGAGGGGATGGAGAAGAGCCGGGGTGGTTTAGATTAGATAGCGCTATTTGGCTTTCGAGAGGCTTGAGGAAGTGAAGGACACGTAATTGTCCTTTAAAGTGTAATATTTGACTTCGGTTCTCCCACACCACAGCAGGGCTTTGCAGATAAACAGTGTGTGAGGGCTTGGTACTGCTTTCATAGAGCTAATCTCCCCGAGATCAGTTTTCCATTCAGAGTATCATCGTGCTAGGGTGAGACGCGGTCATATACATTTAGTTGTGCCTGGGTTATGGAAGTGGACCCTATTTGCTAGGAAGAACCTCAAGGCTTTTTCTCCCTTTACTCTTACAATATCACATTTAATGATCTATGATCTATAATGATCTATAAATCACATCTATGATTCTGTGATTCTATGATAGTGTAACAGTGCGTGGATATGTAAACACATTTAACACCAATGCATGGATAGGTAATATGTGATGTCCCCACATCCAAAAAGGGTGACACTTGATGCCCCAGTTGGTTGTCATCCTCTACATGTCAGCACTAGTTAAAACATGAATATTTTACTGACTGCTGGGCTAAAGCCTGAAATGGGAAATTCTTTCATCAGAAGAGCAGCAGAAGGAAGAAATAATTGTATGCTAAATAACACTCTTGGTTAATTTCTAGTTGGCAATACCATCTAATTTGTCCATGATGAGGGTTTCTGACCATTGCACATGTGCCTCACCTACTGGAAGTTTATGGATGGTCATTATTCATTGTTTGGTTCCAGCTTTGCTCTATGAAGGTGTATAAATATACAATCACCTATCTCCAGGAGCTTATGGTGTGCTCTCTTGTTGAAAAGGTGTTTCTTCTTTCCTCTTGGAGTCAATTAAACCTTTCATTTTAAACATACGAATGAGCTTCTCTTCCAATGGAAGGTACACCCAAATAGCCAACACCTTTATTCAGTTTCTCCTTAGATGAATATTCCCTTTTTGATATCAATATTTGTCTTCCTTGCAGAAACGTGCCAGACCACACAAAGAATGTGAAAAATCACTGCAAATTTGTCAGCAGAAACATTTGCTCTAGAGTAAGTACAAGCCTGAGGAGCAGAGCCAGAGTCAAGGCTAGGACACTAAAGATTAACTGTTTGTTCTGTTAAATACTGTACTGCACAAACAGCACAAAGCATTTTAAAATGCAGTGTGTGTCTCAGACCAATAAAGAAACATCGTCCCAGCAAAAATTACCTACATGTAGTTCTCAACTGCATGCTTTGAGATTCCTTGTGCAAATCTCACTGCCTTACCTGTGTAAAGAGTATTCTTCCCAACACAGTATATGGTACCCTGGCAAGCTGCAACCTTAAAATGCCACCCTGCACATCTCTGCTGCTGAAAGCCTTGAAGACAGAAGAACATAAGAACTTTCCCAGCTCACAACCCAATAGAGCTCAGGTTTGTGAATCATTGCCAGTAAAGGGAACTTCTGTGAGGGAAACCCTTCTGTCTATTTTCAGTAAACACAGGCAGATAAATCTATGCAGTTCTCCCCAAAACACTCTTCACTAGTGTTCTTTTTCCTTCAAAAATTCAAGTTCAAAAATGACATTCCTGTCAGTAAGTCTAGTTTTTCCCCCCAATGTGTGCCATTATTGTAACGAAAACATGATTTTTCTCTGTTAGTTTCAATAGACACTGGGAAAGAAGCTAAAAAGAAATAATAGAAATTTGTGAAGCTGCATTAGACACAATAAAGAATAATTTAGCATTGGCGAAAGAATGGATTTAGCAAAAGGATGCTTTAGCATATTGACAAATCAAAGAATCGTTTTCCAGTGTTTGATCCCTTGGGCATTACCTGCTTTCCACAAGAGCTTCACAAGAAGTAAATTGGTAAATCAGTTCTCCTCTATCCTTGCTCTTCTCACAATAAAACACTAGAACAATAACTTAAAACAGCTAGCAACATTTACTAGGCTTTCCTTAACCACAAGAGAGAGACCCTGACTGATGTGAATTGCAGGGACACTGTGAAGGTTCATCAAACCATCTGACTGACTATATTTACATATAAAAATCATGGGAAATACTGGAATCTCTGCATTGATTTCCCCAAAAAGCACTTTCTTGCTTGCCTACTAATTCCAGAGTAGTACGAGAGGACTCATTATTCACATACAACACAATTAAGTTCGGCACTCCTTGTAGACACTCACTCACCGCTATCATTAGCATCAGAGAAGAATTAAGTAGACCTTAAATATACCCATTTCTTTCCCTTTTTCTTCAGGGTTCTTGTATAAAACTGCCAAAATAAGTACAAGGGTTAACCTAGATCATCATTACCATACTAATTTAGTAGAGCTATACTGTGCTGGAAGAGTACGTAGGGTACTCTTGGGTTGCAGAGGTTGATTCTATGAGACTATATCAAACAAAATTCCTCTTCTTACCTGCATTTTTATTCTCTCTCACCAAAAACCTGCTACTAACTGCTCAGCACAGCTGTGGTAACAGCCCTGTTGGTTCCTGCCAGCTGAGGTGTTCCCAGTGGTGTAGCAAACATTTTCCATGCCCATACTCATCCCAGCTCATCTGCAGGGGATTGTGGATTCAGGGGCCATTGGGACAGGTAGCAGTGGTTTGGATGTCACTGCGTTGCAGCTACAGCTCCTCTGCAAGGGAGCAGTAGGAGAAGGAGCGGTTCTGCTCCAGCCAGGGAGGTCTGTGCCCTGCCAAATACAGGGGCTTTTGTAAAACTCCCCTCTATGCAGCATTATACTAAGGGGAAGAGTAGAAAAATATACTTAAATAGCTTAAAGTCACTACCACCACTTTATTTTGCATTCCTTAAATATCTAAACACAGGGATTGTTTTTGCAGGAAAGTGAGTAGAAAGAAGGCTGCTGTACTGTGCAGTTCATTACTTGGCCTGGGGTATTTCCTGGTGAATTATCCCTTAGCGCTGGTATTCTAGCAGGCAGGCAGTAACCCATTCCCCAGGACAAGAACAGAGATCAGAAAGCACTACAAAGGTGTTCTGATTCCTTTTAGGCCAAGCGCATTTTATGTCATTGGAGGAATAGATATAAAAGTAAAACTACATCACAGAAGAAAACTCAGAAAATGTCATTTGTTCTCATTTTATCCCCCAGTTCCTGATGCAGGGCAGGTTAAGATTCAAAACAGGAGGGTAAGCAATGCTTTAATGCGCCTTTCAAAACATTTTATTCCACCCAAGTGGAGACTTGCAGGGTCTGGTCTGAACTCTTACATTGCCTGGGTCATAGACTTGCTCTCAGTACCTCCAGCATCAAG
Source organism: Loriculus beryllinus (assembly GCA_039877255.1). NCBI lineage: Eukaryota > Metazoa > Chordata > Aves > Psittaciformes > Psittacidae > Loriculus > Loriculus beryllinus. Next base: position 14,768 of record JBCJKH010015065.1, on the reverse strand, counting down.
ACCATAACTTCTGGTTGAACCAGATGGTTTAGGAAAAAAAAAAAACCAACCCCATCTTAATTTAAGTTTTCAAAGAGAGAATTCATCATGTCCCTAGGCAAATTGTTGTAGATATTAAATTCTCCAGTGGCCAAGAATGCACACCTTGTTACTGGTCTGAATTCTTCAGCTTCAGCTTTCAGCCGCAGAACCTCATTATAACTTTGCTTCAATTAAAGAGCCCTTTCCCCACACCAGTACCCTTGCAGTGGTGGATTGTCCACACAGAGGAGCAGGGGGTGATGTGCATACTGCCAGAGAGAGTTCGCATGGAATAGCTGGTAAACTCAGTGTAAATTCACAACAGAGGAATTTCCTGAGTAACCTAAATTAAGGTTGGTTATCCAACCTTTCATGGAGGTGAATTTAACATTTGAAAGAAAATAAAGCATGGTCAGCGTGGTGGGAGCATGTTTCTAGCAGGCACCCACAGTGGTGTATGACCAACAACAGGGACAGCACGTCCCAGGTCTGCTGGTGGCTTCAGGGAAGAAAGAGCCTTTGGGGCCACACATCAGTCCTGTTTCTCCATCTCCCTCTGGTTCCCACACTCCAGCCATGGCACCATCCCAGGGCTAGATGCAGCCCTGAGGGCTTGTTCCCAGCAACAAGTGCTCCTCGTACAATCCTTATTCTTAGACGTTACCCTCATGCACCATGATACTGCCCACCTCCCTCTGCAAACCTGTGCTCACACACCTATAGCACTACTGTAAGGATATTCATTTTTCAATTAAATACTCCAACAGGTTAGAAGAGAGGGGTGGTTGGCAACAAATGGCTTATGGAAGCAGACACACAGCAGTACCAACAGCCTCAGCAACTCCTCTTGGGGTGAAGTCCTGACTCAGCAGTTCCTGGCTCATCGTGATGTGTTCAGATCATCACAACTCATGCAGAAGCGCATGGGCATCTCTCTTGAGAGGCCTCCTAACCTATCTCTCATGTTACAATAGACATCAAGCATCATTAAACTGCAATATTCAAACAGCATACACAAGGCTGTGGCTCCTGGTGTTGCCACAAACCCCAAGTGCAAAAGGCCATATCCATGCCGTCACAAAGGAGCAGGAAAATGTTGTGCAAGTATGTTGTTTCTGTGACTGTCTACACTTCACAGTGCAGGGGAAGTTTATCGTGTTTGGCACAGCAAATCTGAATATAAACAATGCAGTACCTGTTATTTTCCATTCAACTTGAGGAGGCTAAAGCAAGAAAAGGTGAAGGGGGAGGCGAAGCACCCTTCCAATAGGTGTGTCTTAGTGTCTCTGGCATGTTGGAGCTTGACAATTCTCCCTGCTGCGTGGGCAGTGTTCATGCAAAGAGGCTTACTTGTAACTCCAAGCGATAGCACAGCATGAAGTTAACTCACTGCATGCCTTATGGCACACTGAAACAGGTAAAATGATGACCAGCACAACAATGGTACCGCACTCCTTCAGGTTTTAATGCTCAAATATCCTGCAGCTTCTGTGATTTATTGATGTTTGATAGCTGTTCACCCAGTGAAGGAGGACAGAAGCATTGCAAGGTCTCTGGTTTTGTGCATGGGAACATGCAATACGCTTGGAGGCAATGATTTCTGCTATGGTCAACAGTGGTTGCATTTGCAGCTGTTGCAGAGGAATTTACATCCATGAATTGCGCGATGGTGCAATTGGCATCCTCAGAGGGAAGCTCTGCTCCAAAGCAGGGGAAGTTTCTCTGTGCAGGTACCACATTTTCAAAGGAAAAAAGCTATCCTGGTATGGTGATAACCTACCATATCTATACCTTCATGGGCAGCAAGCCTATGTTTTAGTCAAATCAACAAGGTCCTGGAGGGCTCTTGGTGGTAAGCATCCAGTTACCTATGGTTCTTAAGAAACCAGCAATTCTGTGCAAAAGGCAATTCATTTTCACACTGAAATCTTCATTATTAAGATGTGTTTTGACTCTGAGACAGCTCCAGCTTCAAGTGTTCTTCATTTCTGATTATCTGTATGTTAAAAAGACGTACCTCTTGGCCTACGAATGAGCCTGTTTCTTGTGTGTCAAAGGGTTGAAGAGGCTTGCAGGATATTTTAGCCCCCTCAGTAGACTGGGAAATGCGGAGCTTAACTTACCTAAGTCATCTCACCATTCACTCCAACCTTCACCTGTTTCCAGGCTGCCTTCAGTGTTTTTTAGGCATAGCCTCTGAAGTCAACAGTTTGATATATTTCTCATTTCTATACTAAAAGAGTACTCCATATGGAAAATATGACTTTTTTAGGGCTTCTTTACGTTCTTACTATATTTTCTATATCAAAATACTTGAAGCAAAAATCAACCCCTTGACTGTTTCAAGCCTGGTGACCCACTGTTACTACCTTTCAGCAGGATGCTGGGTAACCAGAGTACAAGGCACCAGGGATGGCATGGTGAACAGCCAGCAGTCTCATCCCAGGTCTTAGGGTGCTTCCAAAAGAGAGGCAGAGGGAAATTCTTAGTGAGGCTGCAAGGGGAACTGAAAGAGGAGAGCTCCCAGAATCTTGGTCATGGGGCTGAATATATTATATATTTTCATTAATATTCCTGGCATGGGAAATAAAAGCATATTGGTTAATTTTGCTGATAGCATAATATTAGAAAGGACCTTTTAAATAGATGAAGAAGGGCATGTCCATTTTGGGAGAATAGACCAGGATAAAAAAGCAGGCTGAATTCATTGTACTAGTGAATAAGAGCTCTGCTGCTCAAGATTAACAATGGCAACTTATGCCAAGCTTAGCAGCTGGCAATGATAAGACAGTGTAGAAGTTAGCTGGAAGTTAGAAAGTTTCTAGCCATTGACAAAGACTCTGAAATATCTGTATAGGTGGTAATGAGAGAGAATTCCTCCCTAACCTCAGGCTGCAGCTAGATAGAGAATGGTTGCCTGTAAGAGCTGGTGACAAAGTTCAGTATCTCTGGTAGAGGCAGACACTTTGAATTGCAGCTGCTTGCCTTTGTTCCACAAATCAGTGAGTGCTTTAGCTAATTAAAGCCTTTGTGTGATGACCATCTCCACTGATATACTCGACATTCTTTTCTTTAGGGTCACCACTATAGTTATGACGAACATCATAGCCCCATATGTACACCTTTATGCAAAATATTTATTCAGAAGCATTCAAAGCAGACCTTGCTCGAGATTGGAGCATCTTCTTGCCTGGGAGCAAAGATCTTCCTCAAACTCAGAAGCCAACTGAGCAGACTTTGCCCTACTAACAAATCATTGCAGAGATGCTAGCCCTGATGTATATGAAACATGGTTGCACCAAACACACGCTTCAGAGGGAAAAGACAAGGTACATCAGATCACTAGCTTCTGAAGTTTCTGCACTGTGGCTAGATGAAAGGAAAACCACCCATAACAAGATGGTGTGAGCAAACCCAAGGAGGAACACTAAGAGTAAAGGTGGAGTGCGAGTAAAGACAGGAATATGCTTTACTACACGCTCACTTCTAAGTGAGTTGTTACACTTGGTACACTAAGGCTCTATTTCTCCTCTAAGTAGTAAGATGTTTCCAGCAAAACCTGGGTTAGAAATAGAGATATTTGCAATGCTTTTATAACCATTATAGCTCATCCAAGATGATGTGTCTGGTTTGAAAGTCACAAAAAAACCCATATTCTTGTTAAAAATGCTGCCAGAAAGCTAAATGGAAACAGCCCGCTGCTGAATCCTGTGTTTGCAGCATTACCAGAGGGTTTTTTCAAGGGTGTTTATATAGACTGAGTTTCATTTAACAAGGCAAAAGCCGGAGCTCTCACATACTCCATTATTTCTCTGCAGGTCCTTCTCACCAGGGTTAAGTCTTTACACTACTTCCAAGCAAAGCAGCCAAGAAAAAGAAGAAACAAATGCTACTACTACTGAGCACAGAGGCCTCCTTTGCAAGAAATGTGCTTTACGGAATGAAGTTCCTGGCATGTCTGCCGCGGGCTGTCACAACGTGTGCCTGAAATCCAAGGCTGAAACACGATCCCCGTTCCTTCCAAGATGCGTTGTGGCTTCTAGCAAGTTCTTCTGGAAGGGCGAGCAACCCTTTTCTTGGGAGCTGGGCTCTTTCTGTGCATTGCTGTGCCTTAATGGGTCTTTGCCTGAGTGCGATTTGGGGGTGAGGACCCTTCTGATCTCCTCCAAAGTTGGTGTGAATGAGCTCTGCTTTGTTGAAAGCTCTAGAAACTTTTTCATGTAGTTTGGAGAGCTGATGCCCTTGGAGAGACATGGAGCAAAGCTCATTCTGGTACCCAAGATGAGGGTCTTTGTTCATACCGTCTTTACCACTCCATTGCCCACACTTGTGCATCAGACACCTCATTGCCGGGAGCTGAACCACAATGGAGATCTTCTCCCATCATCTCACAAAATAGCAAACAGACACTAGCAGCTTGAAGGCTTTGCTGTCCTGAAATGTTGATGTAAAAGACATTTGCACCTTTTTGCAGTTCTTCAGGTGTTCCCTTTCCTCTACACAGACGCCTTTTCTGTATTATGCTTTTCCTCAGCTGCATTTCAAACCCAGAAAATATTTTACCTCTAATGAAAATTCCTCCCCGTTTTCCTGCCAGTGAGATGGCACCGTTTGTATACCACCATGGTCTACCTCACCTTGCAGTAACAGACACCTCATCTCTCTAAGACCCTCTTTTTCCAGCCTTTCCCAGGCTGCAAGGTGACCCAGCTCTTTCCCACAGGTCTTACATCACCATGGGCTGATCCCATGGGAGACACCACTGAGGATCAACAGGTGAGGAACTGCCAGAGAGTGGAGGTCACAAACCTTCCAACACACAAGTGTTTCCCATGGTTTTGGATAAAATCCAGTTACACAAAGGAGAAGCGTTGCCAGCACACATTATCTGCGTCACGAACAAGTATATCCTAAGAGTAGTAGCTAAGAACCTGACAAGATCTGCAGAACAAAGAGAGACGCAACCGAGTCAAGCAAAGTCAGCCTGACCGTTGCCTCCGTGTTTGCTTCAGCGGGTTCTGGCCCTGACCCCGTTGGAGCCAGAGAGTTTTGAAATTCGTGTGTTTCTTCATTCTCATCTTTCAGTTTTACAGTAGACCTTTTTTTCCCACAAATGTCTCCGAGGCCATGTGGGATGTGGTCCAGCTCCCATTAAGGTCAATGGGAGTGCTGCCACTGGCTTCCCTGTGGGTCTCAGCCCTCTCCCATTGTATTACATTTCCAACTGCAATTGGAGACAGCTTATTTCAATTTTTTCCTCTCCTAGTGCCCACAATGGGCAAAGTATTTTCCAAACAGAAAAGAAGGTCCCACTGAATGTCCCTAAATTCTCTAGAGATACTGGAAAAATCCTTCTAATTAAATACATTCAACATGCAAGATCTCAACTGTTTGCTAATGATTTTTTTTTTTTAAGGCTTCTCTCCCATGTAGTTTTGCTTCACTGTAAAATAGCAGGGATTAAATCCTGATTCTGCTGAAGTTTGTGGAAGTTTTTCCAATTAGTTTTCATTGGGGCCATATTGTCTTCCTTCTTCTCCATCTTTAACACTATCGGACCACTACTGAAAACCTCCTAAGAGGAAGCAGTGATGGCACAAGGGTCACTTTGTCAAACACTTGCTTGTCAGCTTATTTTAATCAAAATGCACCGAAATACTCCCCCAAACACACAAAAATCCCAAGAAACCAGGACATAAAAAGAATGGAAACACATGCAAACTGTGTTAGTTTATCTTCAGAAAAACAGAAGCCTTACGCAAAACTTTGTTGCACTCCAGCAGTGGTGAACACAGACTAACAGCTGACAATAGAAATGGCAGGGCAGCAGCTCCCTGCTCTTACACAGAGGCTAAAAGCATCAAACCATCTTACTATTAATCAAATTATTGGGAAGTCTACACTATAGAAATGCAGCAGTGCTGAGAACCACTTGGAAGTGGGACCATTGAACGTAATTCTGTGTACAGAAGACTTCATCCTCATGGTAATGTCTGGTTTGTATGACCCAATTCATCTTCAGGAAAAAAAAAATAGTAAAGCTGCCCCCAGACATCAAACCAATAAATAGCAAAACATTGGCTACACAGTCTTAAAGAAAACTACTACTAGCAAGTACTATCTCCAAGCCTTTATGTAAAGGCTTTGGAGACAGTTTAAAGACAGCATGGACATCCCAAAGTGGGGATTTCCTGAAGGAAAAATGAACTTACAGTGATGAAAAAACATCTTTATGCACAAAAAGCTGAGTCTCTTCTCCAGAACGAATGGATTAGGGGCATACATTTGGGATTCAATCTAGTTAGCTAGAAAAATTCAAGTGATAGCTGCCAGCCACCAGAAAAAACAACTGACAGTGACTAAGAGCCCTGGTTTGCTGCATGAGCTACAGTGAGCCGTGACATCTTGTTTTCATTCTTTAAGTAAAACTAACCCAGTTGCATTTTGTGTTCACAATCCAGACTTGGATTCAGAAGTCACTCCATAGATGTTCCCAGCTAGCCAACTCATTCCATAATTTAGGGATAAAGTATGGATTTGTTGTTATTGTGCATATACTACAGTACTGCAGTTTAATTACATCACCCAGCAGTGTCATTTTGCCACCAGTATACTTATCCTCATCTGGAGTTTTTATTGATTATCCCTATTATTCAGCATATGGGGACATAGCCTTCAGCAGCCTGGGAAACCATCTACCGAGAGGTTGTTTATACATGGAAGATCCTGCATCACACCAGTTCTTTTGCTGACACATTGGTGTCATAGAATTACAGAACCCTAGAATTGTTTGGGTTGGAAAGGACCTTAAAGCTCATCCAGTTCCAACCCCTGCCACGGGCAGGGACCTCTTCCACTGGAGCAGCTTGCTCCAAGCCCCTGTGTCCAACCTGG
>JBCJKH010015056.1:13138-30024 GCA_039877255.1 Loriculus beryllinus | reverse complement strand
CGATCTAGGTTCTGCAGGTGGTGTGGCAATTCAGTAACATTAGACTCTTTATAGATTGTAGTTAGTTTTCTAACAAGGCATTACCACTATGTGCAATCTAAGATTTTTTTTTTTTATTTCATTGGACAGTTGGACAGATTTTCACTAGGATGCAAAAGACTCTTCCCTCACATAAAATTAACCCCTGAATAAATGTCATGCTCCTGCACTATAATCTTTAGAAAACAGAATGTTAAATGAAAAGGCCGACAGGACTGGCTTTTAATACAGGCAAAACAATGCTATTCCTTATCTGTGTTCTCAAATATGTCTGAATATTTTGAGCTAAAATTTTCCAAAAAAACATAATTGTGTGAACACCAGATATGGGAAGATCCTCTTTTAAACACCTGAAGTTTTCATAATCTTAAGACCTCAAACCCCAAATCTTTTAATGGCATGTATGGCCCCATCTGTGATAGGATTTATTCCATCTGTTTGAACTGCAATGAATCCCTAAATATGTGAAGCACAACTCAGCTGTCTGGTAGACCCCGTGATTTTTGCTATGTCCTGAGCAGTATATTGAGAGTTTCAGTGAGTATCCTGTTCTCCAGAGATTTAGACAACCCTACAGTCTTTTACAGGCAGATATGAACTCACTGTTATCACAGTCTAGGTCAACTGGGATCTGTGCTCCTGTTTAGCACACTTGTTGAGCCCAAGCTAGTATACTCTAACAAGGTTTATTAGCTTTGCCCCTTGACAACATCTTTACATAGCTTCTAGCTTGGAGATGGATTGTCTCCAGTCCCTCCAGACCACGTCTGCCTGAAGAATCTGCCTGTGGGAAGGCAGTTTAAGAAGCGCTGCCTATCTTGTACACAGGGGAAGCTGCTGAAGCAGTACTTATAATGCGAATAGTAACCTTGCTTACAGCTGTGAGATTCCTGTTTGGCAGCTTAGAGGGAACTGGCTGTAATCATAAATGTGCACTGTGCAAATGGTACTGTGTTAACTCATTATAATGGTTTCTATTTTGTTACTACCCAGGACCGTTATGCACACTGCACAGGAACTAGATTATCAGAAGTGAAAGCCCATCACGGGACAGCTATGTCCCATTAAATCCGACAAAGTAAATAACTTGCAGTGGCTTTCAGAGCATGTATTATTTATTATCAACTATACAGTCTCCCTCAGCTGTTTTTCAGATTTGACCTGCACTGTCGAGTTTTGCCAGCAGAGTTATTTCAGCTGCAAGTGTGAAAATAATCATAGTCCCTTGCTGATAGAGCTATGGTGCAGGAAAGAGCTTTTGTTGGCTTGATTAATGTTGCAGGGGAAAAAAACATAACCAAGTAGACAGAAAACCCCTCTTCAACAGATGCACACTGCATCTTCACTAGGCTGCTGTGCCAGAATAGCTGTGCTCAAGCTGGGGAGTCAACAGTCTCTGTAGGAGACATGAGCTCTCAGATAAACAGTCTTATAAAAAGCAGCCAAAATGGAACATACATATAAAAGGGGTAATAATAATTTTGCTTATTATGCATCACAGAGAGGGCTACACATTCTGTGAAATACTGGATGTGTTGAATTCAATAGCAAAAGCCTGTTCTTGTAGGCACAGAACTAAATGCAGGATTCAGGCTGGAATTTATTCTTTCACTCAGGCACTCCCTATAGATCTAACCTGTTTACCTCTTCACATTACATCTTTTTTGTTTTCCAAAAGACTCCTAGGATATAATTCTTTAATATATTGAACTATAATATTTATTAGTAATTTCTACTTATTGGAATGCCAATATGCTCTCTTTCTTATTGTTGCTTTATTAATGCATTGTATTATCAAGGTAATGGAAATCGTTAGGACAATAAAAATATCCATGGAGAACTGTGAGCTTGTAGGGATTAATCATCTTTCTTATCCTTTTGGAGTTTGTTTTTAATTCAGGGAAATCTGTAAGATGAATGGACTGGGGGAATATACTGAGGGTCAGAAAAGTAAACTAAGCATTCAAAAAAGAGCATCACCCTGCACAGTGACCACAAAGAGAACAGCCTGAAAAGAGCAGAGGTACGGAATACGCTTTGCAGAGAACTAACCACTGGGTCCTGGCTGCATCTTATTACAGTGAACTGCGGTGTTGTCTTCATTAAAACCGCTTGATTTCCAGAGATGTATAAACTGTGTTTGTGTTCCTCTTGGTACAACAAATAAAGGCTCACTTCCTCGTGGTGTCAGTCTTCTGTGCATATGTTAAGTCTTCTTTAATGCCTTCACATAGTCCCAGAGTATTCCTCATGTTGCTTGAAGGCCTCAGAGCTAAACCTTAAAGGAATTAAAAAATCAGGATCAGACTATATAAAAGGCTGAATTTCAGTCTATGAACTACTAAGACAGATGACCTCCCAGGATGATGCATCTTACAAATCAGAAGATAAAGCACATAGCGCTGGGAGATTGGACAACCTCAGGATCACATGCAGTTTTTCTTCCTGAGGAAGCCTCTTTACATGGCTGTTTTCTGGCTAACTCTGTTCTTAATTTTGTAGTTGCAATAATAATAGTGATGAAAACACACTCTCCAAAGGGTAGATATATATAGTGAAACCTGAAGGGAGATCACGTATTTCATGAAATCCACTAAGGTCTTAATTGCTGGAAATCTGGGTTACAAGTTGTTTAGTTATGACAGTGATAAGTAGAATATCAAACTCCCAGATAACCTGGCATGGGTGACTTTCATGGAATTTATATGAAATATGAACAGTACAATGTTAATTGCTGGTTTTGTCTGTTGGATAGGTAACTATACTCAGCTGACTGGTTGAGTAACAGATCTCAGGTTGTTAAAAGATGAGTAGGACTGAATATAGAAGAAGTCCCAGTTTTGAACACTGATCTTTCATCAGAAATCATCAAAGGTGATTTATATGCCTCACCATATTTGATCTGTCATCTGTTATTTTAGTAGTATCCTTTACATTTTTACATACCTATTGCCAAGGATCACTGACAAGGAAAACGAGTTAACTTCGTGTCTGTACAATAGCTCATTAGAGAAAATTACTCAAAATTTATTATATTAATTTCTTCTTACAGATATAAAAAGTTGTGTCTTCTGAAACTGAGAAACTATCATTTGTATTTGAACTGAGATTTAAGAAAAACATGTAAGTGCGATATATAAACTTGCAGGTTAGTCAAATGCAAAGGTAGGGGGCTATCATCTAATATACTAATGCTTTAGTCACAATTAAATCATAAAATTAAAGTTAATAACAACAATCACAACTGCTTTCCATCCTACAATTTTTTTTGGAAATTAAATAAGCATAATTAGGCTAACATAGCTGTACTAATTTAACTGTCTATATAAACGCATATTCTGGTATAAATGGTTTTTTCTGGTCTAGCTGAAATCAGTTCTGAAGGAATTAATGCCAAAACTGTGAAAAAGACCTCTTAATTAGATGAAAGTGTCCACATATGAATTTGTATTAATGCCATTGTAGCAATTTTGAATCACAACTTACCTTTTATTATAGTAATTTTCCATGTGGACAAGCTGTAATCTTCTGTCAAATGCCAGTAGCATTAACACAATCTGAGTTCAGTCTTGCATGAGGGTCCTATTCTAAAACAAATTCATCTGTGTTTCAAGCTGTTCCCTGCATTTTTATTCTTTTATTTTTTTTCCTAGTTCTGGGAAACTATGCTAAAAGCTTGACTAGTCACATTTTTTGACTTGCACTGCTGACATGTAAGCTCTTTGGAACTTACGGTATTTTTTACTCTCTATTATAGTGTTTTATTCTTCTTCAAGTGAAAATACCTATTGTCATACAGTGTGTCTAAAATGGTCTTGCCAATTGAATAAATACTGTTTCATGTGTATAAGAATATTAAGCTGCTTAAATAAACACATAAAAGTGTATTACTTTATCTAGGAGAAAAGCATTTGGATCCTAGTATCATGTTGGCTTCGTGTTGATGAGGACACTTTATGGTTAAAGTAAGCGAATCTGCATATGCGTTTTAGTAATAATATGATTCCATAATAATCCTGGTTTACTTTTGGGAAGACCTGAGGGATGTATGTTTCAGGTATGACTGCAAAGTAAATGTCATCTTTGCAGATGTCATGTTTGCAGACACCTGGAGTACATATCAACAGAGCTGCTCATGGACAGTCTGTGTTCTTCAGGTCACCAGGTCATTAAACAGAAGGCAGCAGTGGTGCCTTCTCAACACTTCATTAGTTGCCACTACACTTTTAGATAGGATGCCTCATCAACTCTATCAAGATACTGGTAACAGGAAGACTGTCATTAAAAAGGGATCTCTCTGTATCTTTTCTGTCCCAGCTACATGTGGATCCAATTATTGACCTCTTCACTCCTGGCATACTAGAAGGATGATTTTTCTAGCTGCCTTGTTGAGTTCCAGGGTCCAAATCCCTAAAGGGTCTTGGCAGTCCTTTCAGACTGCGTTCCCTAAAAATAACTGGAAGACATTTTTTTTCCTTTATTTCCCTGTCAGTTGCTTTTCCAGATGTCTGGCAGCCTTTCCAGTTGATGCAGGAATATCAACCCTTGCATTCATGCTGTACAGCTGCTTTGCAAAGGTGTGCATGGAGAGCCTGCACTAATTGGATACAACAGCAGAGTAATCGTTGTGCATTCACATCAGCTGTGTGAAACCACAGAGGCTGTTAGCCAGAATTGCTCAGGGCCTCCCAATTCCCTCTGACAGACTCCAGCAGGATCTCTTAGCCACACTTTCTCTAATCAAAAGCAAATTACTTTTGGACCCAGTAGTTCAGCATGCCTTCTTATCCACTTCAGGGACTTCTTGTATTGTAACTGCAGTGCTGTGATGTACAGCCTTAGGAGGAATATGTGTAATATCTGGCTGGGACAGGTACTAATGATACCATACACTGGCTGGCTGGCTTACTCAACCCTGCAAAAGGTTGCCATCCTGCTGCAAAGCTTGCAGAATTAAGTGCTCTTTAGCTCTTTCCCTTTGCAGCCTGGTGTTGGTGGCTCAGGCCCATCTTTGTTAATAGTTTAAGGATTTGCTCTGGAGGAGTGGAAGTATGTGCACGTACTGCAGTCTGCCAGATCTTTTCTGAGGAAAATAGCCTCTGGCAGAAGAGAAGAGACAGTTTTGAGACAGATTATTGTAAAGTGCCTTGGCAGGACTCCGTACAGCTGTTCTGTTAAAGCCCTCTGTGGAACTGATGTGAAGGAGTCCTTCAGGCTTCTGTAGGAAGAAGAATAAAGTCCTATTTCATGTACAATGACAATATATCTTTCTGATGTAAACCCAGCATTCCTAGGTGTACTGGGAAAACAGTCATTGTGGACATGGCGTTTCAGTGATGAAAGATACAGCTGACTCATTTCATTATTTATCTCGTTATTCTTTGAATAATGAAACCCATATTTAAAACTCAAGAAGACAAGAATAACTTGGCTTGTTTTGAAGTTACAGAATTTCTGTAATGCCTCAGAGAGATGAACATAGCTTTAGCCCTTTCATAGTTTCAAATAATTTATTCTTCCCTAATTACATAATTTGCAAAAATTTACAATGAAGTATAAAACTAATTTTAGTTTTCACTGATAGAGTGGAAGAGGTGAAAGTAATTTCCAGTTACTGCAGCAAAGCATCAGGATCTATTTAGAGAAATAAATTGATTTAGATGCCATAAAAAGTAGCAGCACAAAGTCAAAACATTACTCATACTGTTAAATAATTTAGCTAGTAGTTTCTGTCTCACTTGAGTTTATCTGTCTTGCTGCACTTCAGGATTTATATTTCTAGGCCTTTGATCTCTCTGAGCTCCCTACCTTTTACATCCCTGCCACAAAACTCAAAGGAATGTCTTTGAAATGAAGGCTATGCCTCTAAATGCTTGTTTCTTTTTCCTGTCCACTTCAGATCCAAAGGGACAAGGCCATTCAGATGTGTGAAGCATTTTTCATGGTCCATAATATTATTTGTGAGAATGAAGACCTTGGGCCCACTGTAGGAGAGGATCTGGTTTGAGACCATCGTAAAAACCTGAACGTGCACAAGTCCATGGGACTTGATGAAATCCGTGGTCAGGATGAGTTCCCTACATTCTTAATCACATATTTATTTTGAATTTGAACAGTGTGGCAGTTAAAGATAAATGAATAATCTCTGGATTTGAAGTTGGTGGTTACCTTGGGACCAGTGGTGGTGTTATACTCATCATGAACAAACCATGGGCAGTTGTGTTCAGCATTATATATTTACCTTATATATACGTATGTATTTATATATATGCTTCAAATCACAAATGAATTTCCAAAGTTGAGAAAATTTCTGAGATAAACAAGGTTAAGACAAAAAGTAATTTGTGAAATAAACTCATTACCAGATTCATTCCACAATCAAGAAAGAAGTCAAGTAAATGCTGGGAGTTTGTTTTGTTCAGTGGTAAGTGAAGGAAGAAATTAAAGAAAAAATCGAGAAACAAATTAAAGGAAGGAAAAAATCTACAGTGCCAACATTAGTGAGTATGAATTACAAATTAGAAAAAACCAGGAATGTCAATAAGGAGAGATAAAGATATCAGAACAAATGAGACTAGAAGTTCTGAGGACAAAAATAACACCTTCTCAAGGGTATTAAGGAGCATATAAAATGTAACTTGTACCTGCTGCCACAAGGAGATGGAAATTTTTGAAGAGCAAGAGGAACAACTGTTTATTTAAGAAATGTTTTTGTTTCTGTTTAAAAAGAAGCAGAGGATCTAGCCATAACACATGAGGATGGAAAAAGTACTTTCCACTCTGCTAGGGTGAAGAGAATCCCACTAACTCTAGTGTGTGTCCAGTGGTCCAGCCCAATGCTAACCAGCTGCACCTTCTCTCCAGTCAAGGGCAGGTACTCCAGAAGGGAGTTTATTCCACTCTCTGTAGCTGGGACTGTAGCACCCAAATTACCTCCACACCTCGTTGGAGAAGCAGCAAACATTACATTGCCCTTTAATAATAATAAAATGATGCCTGCATTTATAGTGGTGCAGGCTACCACGGTGCTCAGTTCTGCCTCGCTTGTGCGGCTAGTTAGGGGCTGCTTCACTATGTTCTCTTCATGGATAAATTGCACAATCCCCTCCATCTCGCACAGAAGTGCGAAAGACTAAAGATAATAGTCTTTGACAGTATAACCATTGTCTGTTCAGGCAGATTTTATCATTCTTTACGATATTCTGGCAGTGTTTTCCAGATGTGGCTTTGAGATAGCCTCAGCACTTTGCAGTACCTTCTTATTCTAAGGTCAGTGATTCAATCGTGTATGCGTTCTCATTTTAGGATTCCTGAAAACTCCCTTTGCACAGCACTTTTTTAAAGAGTATAGGTGTACATGTATATATAATGCTTTGCTACCCATGTGTTATTAATAGCTGTGTGTTTACAGCAATGTTACTGATATGTGCTCAAATTTATTTGCTTCTCTTCAGGCTACAATAACTCTCTCCTTCATGGTGACCTGTTCAAATCACCATTTCCTTAAAAACCACAGTTGGTCACACTGTTCAGTCTGCGGTCTGCACATAATCACTGGCCTCTTGAGGAAACATTTGTGTTTTGCCTTGTAAACTATTGATTTTTCAGTGCCTTGTTGAAAATAACCTTGAGATAACATATGTAACAAATTATCACTATAGTACATAAAACCATAACCTGCATTGCTAATAGTGCAATAATGGATGAAATAGCACACATAAGAGACTAGAGGTTGTAGCAGTGTAGAACAGTCTGTCCTACTGAGACTTACTGAATACCATCTTAATCTCTGATGCCTATACTGTAATTTCTTGTTGATTATATTCAATTTTCTTCTTGATTCCTAGAGACCATGTCACTAATTGGTTTACTATGGATTCATAATAAAAACTTTTCTTCCTCAATATCTTCCATTCAGCTCCTGTTGTTTATGTTATGGTAGTAGTTGTCATTCTGTAGGGGAGACAGTTCAAGGGTCACCCTTGTATGTGGTCCTTTCATATATCTGTGATACAGCTCCAAGCAGTAAAGCTACTGGTTTACAGTCTTTTAAAATACAGTTGGCAGATCTTTCTATACTTAATTAGGTCAACTTTGCCTCTGTTAATCCTTACAGTAATGCATTTTAATATCAGCAAACCGTATGGACCTGGTAATACCCCAATTAGATTTATCTGCTATTATAGCATTTGAAACTAATGAGAACACAGCTTTTTCAAGGCATAATAATTCTCCTTGGCTATGTACTGAAACCTGCAGTCTTTCATTTCTCTGTAAGAAGGCTTTAATCACATCATTTCCCATCAATGATAATTTATTCCAAATGGATTCAAGGTCTACAGAATTCAGTGTTCCATTCACTACACCTAAATTTCCTAATAAAGTACTTAAAATGCTACCTCTCCCTTTCATTTTCAAATATTTCTCAATTCATTGCTTAAACAGGCTTTTCTCAGCATATATTCCAGTTGAATAATTAGGAAATTTAATCAAATAGTTACTTGAGTTAATTTGAACCATATGTAACTCTCTACACAAGGTTTGAAGACCTTCTGACTTTTCATATTGTCTTTGGAAAGTTAGACTTCTGGGGACTTCAGTTCCAACAGTACTTGGTATTTGCCCAATAAAAGGAACCAATATGAGCAGATGGAGATGGTCTCCGTGAGCATGACTAGTTTCAGCACTGGTACAAAACAATCTGACCTGACCTATTAATGAATAAGCCTCTTCCAGCAAAGCTAAACATTAAATGGAGTTAGTACTGTGTGATGGTGGCTGATGCTGAGCTGGCTAACAGGATGCACTGATGCACAGCTGGCTAGAAGGACCAACTGTAAATACCTTTATACCTCAAAACCAAATCCTGTGTGTAGGAGGTTTTCAGACCAGGGTACAAACTAGCTCCTTTGGAACACCATTTAGAGAAACCAGCACTGTATAATTTTCATCCATTTACTAAGTGGATGGAAGCCATTCCTGTGAAAAGTTTTATCACACAATCCTCTGTGATGCAGTTAGATTATGTGGTATTTTATCAACGAAGAATTCCCAAGGAAGCCATGTCAAGAGCAAATAATGAGAGTTGTGCATAATATTATGAATCAAGCAAAAATAAATCCCACATAGCAGGACAACCCCAAAGTTCTGGACGAGTGGAATATTCCTTTAGAACAAGCAAGAAAACTTGGAAAATTAGTAAAAGTTAGTGATAAAAATTGTAATGAGGAGCTGTCTACTGTACTCCTGCCCTAAGAGCAACCACTGTGGTTTGATTGATATATGTTTCCTGAGACTCGATTTGAAGAGAACTGAAATCAGAACAACACTGCTAGCTGTTAGCAGAGTTGCTTGTTGAATGGCAATCTTAGCTGAAGTCTTGGAAAAATTCAATCTAGCTAACTAACAAACTACAAATTGTTTGGCTTAGAATTTGAAGAATGAAGTTTTTCATCTACAACACTGGAATTACATCATATTGATACCTTTATGTTCAGGTGATTTCCAACCAAGGTACCTGTGGAAATATCCTGAAGTGTTTAAATGTTAAAATCCGTGTGATAACTTGACTGTCAACATTAACAAAGGCATCATACAAAGTTGAATTAATTTTGAATGTAAAAGACGAGACCCGGATGGCCAATAATCACTGGTGTGATGTAACAAGCACACTAGTTTTCCTAGTGAAGTCCCTAATGCTTTTCCTATTGCTCTAAACACAGTGGTATTTAATTCTGCTTTAACCATGATTTGCACCATGTCTGCTGTTACAGCTAATTTATTTTTCAGTTGACGTTTTCAGATTAAATATTTTTGAAGTCTTCTTTTATTTCATAGTATAGTCCGCACAGCTGCCTGTGCCTCGCTTGATTTTTGGCTTAATTCACTCCCTCTTCTGGGAAGTTCTGCCCTTTTCCATACTGGTGTCCTTTTCCTGGAGGTGCTATAACAGCTGCTGTTCTTAATCCTTCTGTGACTGCATCATATTCCCTATTAAGCTTGGCCTTGGATCCTGTTTTCAGCTTTCTTCCCAAACACTCCAGTGCCTGAACTGCTCATCCAATAAGCTCTTTGGGTACCCTTAACTTGGTTCTTATTAATATCCATGCCTTCAAAAATATGTTTTGTCTTTCCTAATTGCCCATGAAAAGCATCCTCTGTCTGCAGATTAGATTCAGACCCCACTGAATCATGAGTCTAAGTGGCAAGAGATTTTTCCTTTCTTAGATATTACAAGAAAAAGGTGGAGATTCTTTCAATTTGTTGCTTTTTCTCCTCTTTATCCATTCCTGCACTGATTACTGTTCTATTCAGCTATCTCCCACTGTGTAGCTTGTTTGACTATTTCAGCCTGGTCAGCAAGCAGCATGAAACAGAGTCTCTTCCCTGAGAGTTTCAGGAAAAACTTAATTGACTATGCTGCCCACATTCTCTACCAAGCATAGCAGCCAAATTAACACCAGGCCTCAGATGGGGAACCCATCCAGATGTTCGTATTATGGTGTCCTTTAATGAATTGTTGCAGTACAGGCCACTGTGGTGCTCAGTTCTGCATCAAGAAAGGGTGCACAACTGATGGCATTGCTGCAGGGCATGAGGGCCCAGTCTAATGATAACTTCACCTGCACACTTAGGGGCAGCTTCAATAGATTCTGTATATGTTTGAAGTTATGTGACCCGCTTACAGCTCCCACAGAAGAGGTCTGTTTTTCTTTAGCAGGCATCAAGATAAGAGTGCCTAATGGTATGAGCAGTGTTTGCTTGCTCACATACGCATTTCTGTTTTAGAGTTCCTGAAAATTCCCTTTACATGGAACTGTACACAAGAATTAGGTGTGTATGTTTTGTACCTAGCATTATTAATATCTGTGTATTTACAGCAATATTACTGATACATACTTAAATTTATTTGATTCTCTTCAGGATAACTGGAATCAAATGGCTCTATGTGGGATCTTACCATTCTCCATTATGGAAATCCTAGGTAACAGTTAATTTTAGATGAATTTACACTATTAGTAGCTCACATTTCACATTGGCAAACAGATAGCTTACACCTAGGATTACTAAAAGCAATAACATTTAGGATTGTCTTTTGCAAATGTCAGATTTGAATAAGTCTTTGCACATGAATGATTCTGAAGATCAAAACCATACTAGCATTTTATAAGCATTCAAAATGTTCAAGGGAAAAGAGAAGATAACAGGAGGCTTGCTAGAAATTCAGCTGATAAAAATTAAAAGAGAAAGGTTAACAATAAACTTGGTAAACATGATTTTATGAAAAACAGGCTTTGTCAAACATATTTGACTTCCTTCTTACAATTATAGTTGATAATTCTGTAAAGCACTTGATTTACTATAAATGACATGCTGATAAAAATATTAGGACTATGAAGAATCAGTAAAGTACATTTTAAATGGTTTAAGAACTAGCTCACAGGACTCAAAGAGTGCTTGTCAGCAGGGAGTTATTACTGATTATGACATTTCCAGGAAAGTTCCTTAGTTACTAGTCCTAGTCCTTAATCAGCTTCGTTTTGATCAGCTCTGTGTCCTTCATAATTTTCAATCAATTAGCAGAAAAAAGTAAAAGATAAAATCAGTGGTGTCAACATTTTTTAATAGTCCAAAGTAGTAAAGAACAAATCACTCCAACAGAGTATTCTGGATTACAAAGGGAGAAAGTTGAGCCCAATGAAACGCATTGTAACTTTAATACAAACTGCTAGAAGGACACATGGCAAGGAATAAGACTGTAGGTATTTCTCAAGAGGACAGAGTCTGTGTCCTGGAAAACAATGAAAGTTTTTAGAAGAGAGGCAGCATGGTCTGCCTCTGTGACGTGCTATAACAGAAGTTTTATGATGTGTAAACCCCAGAACCATGAGCAGGAAATATGGAGATGATTTTATCTCTCAACACAGTCTATGCAGCTGTGACATCAATGCTTTAAAAAATAAAGTTGGAAGAACAGAGAGAGGTCGAGAAGAATCACAAAAATGACTCTAAGGCTAAAGAAAATATTTTACTTTAACAGACATCATTGTTGCATAGTTAATGCACCAATGCCCCTGAATAGCACCCTATCAATACTGTAGTTCTGTTGGTGCCCCTCAACAGAGATTTATATGTATTCATACAATCTCTCAACAAGATTTTATACTGGTGCACACAAATGAGATTTGTGTATATTCCTGAACTATATAGGTTGAAGGCCAGATATTTTCCTTTGGTTTGCTACTCTCGCACTTCACAGGAACATACTGACCACTGTGATAGCTCTCTGTGCCTGTATACAATAAGTGATTGCCTTCTCTTATAGCAACACAAAGAACATGAAGTATATGTCCAGAAGTCCTTCTGGTTTAAATCAGTGAGTTGAGCACTGAATGAAGACACAACATCCAGCAGAGTTTTGCAAGATGGTTGTTAACATGTGGGCCATGCTAAATTAAATCCTGTTCATCAGAAATAACTCATTCACTAAAATACATCCTGAGATGCTGACAAAGTTGGACTTGTTGAAATTATCATATGGAAGGTGGCTTTATAAAAGTGTATAAGCACTTTTAAGGGAAAACAATACTAAATAGTAAAGGCTTCTCAATGGAACCAAGCAAAACAATAATCTGTGCTTGGTTATTAAGGCCAGAAATATTTTAAGTACAAATATGGCATATTAACAACAAGGCTGATAAACAACAACTGCCAAAGAATTTGAAGTTTCCAATGTTAATGTTGTAAAATCAGTGGTGGATATCTCCTGGAAGATGTGATAGAAATTTTCTTTTGGACTTACTGACCTCTTTATTTAATAGCTTGTTGATATAATGGAAACCAGACTACAAGATCTGACACTGACAGCAAAGGAAATAATCTATGAACAAACTATCATAAAAATATTACATGAGAAATCGGGTTGGAAAGCACATTTAATTATCTTATAAATCACACGAACAGCTGCGATCCTTTCTTGAAATTCTGGGACAGAATCTTTTGGGTTTTTTTAGTATAATTTCCTACTAAGGATTTAGTATTCAATTTTGAATTGCCATGAAATATATATCTTTCATATATAGTGTCATTGTGACATTCAGAAGACTGACATGACTTGGGAAACATTCTGTATGTAGGATGTGATTGTTAGAGTTGGAAGAAACCTTACTGAGGTCAAAGAGGTTGAGTATAACATAAAAAGAGGACATTTATCCTTTATTAAATTATACTTTCAATAGAGAGAGGTAATGGAGAATCAATATCGTTGTTTTTCTGATGCTTGGGTTTAAAGCAGTATAACACTAAATTCACACAGTAGTTACTCTTGCAGTGCTGACATGGTACTTTGAAATTAACCTGCATTGCTCTAAGTACGAAAGTTATCTCCAAAACTGAAAGTAAAAAGGATTGCTTTGCAAACTGCAATGATGTTGACTTGCTAATTAATTTGAAGTGGTGATTTCATGATCGGTTGCTGCCATTAAATTAGTTCTTGCAGAATCATGCAATGTGTTTGTTTTGAACAGCTACACCAATTTGCAATAGAATTGCAAAATCTGTGTGGAATAAAATTGAAACAAATTGCAGGAGACAGATTCAAGGGCTGTATCTTACACATATAACAGACCAATTTGTTTTGTGATTCCTAATTGTTAACAAGTCAGTGGAATGAAATGTGCTTTCAGAAGCTGCTTTGCTGACATCATGCCATTCAGCACAAAAGCTATCTCTCTGGATTCATGCCCTTAGAAAGTTCTAGTAGTTGATGCTGAACACACGAAAAATAGCTACAAATACAACAAAAAAACAAAGTATGGGAAACACAGGCTGAGTCATGAAGAGGAAAGAAAAGAAAAGAATAACAATAAATGGAAAATGAATTAATCAAAAAATGCTGCTATAGGCAGGGTGGGATATGAAATAAATCATCAAATGGAAAAGAAAACTGACAAAATAATGACAATCAGAAAGAATGCTGATAAATGACTAGAATAGTAAATCAGACGAATATAAAATCTTGCAACTAAGAAAAATCAAAAGAAATAAAGACAGAGTAATGGGCAGAAAAAAATCAACTTAGGAAAGGTAAATTTGAAAAACAATTTAGAGGGGGACAGATCTAAAAGAAATGAGTTGGTCAAATATAGATAAGAGGGTCTAAGATAACAAAGAGGGATTTAACTAACAAAGACAATTTTTGAAAGGTCACATTGAGGATTATTTAATCAATATTATTAGGTAACAAAGATAAAGAGTAAGGACAAGCAGAGGGAATAAAATCAGTGTACTCTTGAGTTTTCACTCAATCCCGGTGTATGCCACAGCTTCTGGTTCCTGCATAGGAAATAGCAGGATGGCCTGAAAAATTAAAGGCAGACTTTTTAGAAATCATTTTATGTACATCTATCCCTTTCTGAAATTTTCTTTTTGGTAGAAGAGTAAGCTGAGGTATCTGAGCATTCTTTATTTGCCTTTTGTTTGTAACATTTCCTTTCTAAGGAGTTACAAAAAAAAGCCTTTTGAAGTATGAGCTGTATTTAGTTATTCACTGTTGAAATACAAACTGTTTTTTTGTTTTTTTGTTTTTTTTCTAAAAGCTTACATATTTCCAATATCTAGATTTCTAAGAAATAATGCCAATTCTAGGACTCGCTTTTAGAATCTAGGACTCAAAGTTGCCCCTTTTTCTTTTTAACTCACTGAAAAACCTTTACTGTTACTAAATGTCAGTCATGGGTTAGTCTAATCTGCTGGTCTAAACAGAATATAGTTGACATGAAAGAACTATTGTCTTCAGAAGCTTGTTGTCAGATAATATGCATGATCTCCCCTCCTAAAAATGACTCATTGAGAGCAAAGGCACAGAACAGCTACAAAGAATTGCCCTTATTCAGAAAAACTAAATAACTCATGTAATCTTTTGTGTTTGAATGCAGGCCACCGGATCATGATAGAAAGGGCTTGTGTACAGCCCCAGCATATTTCTGACAGTGAGGAAAAAGTGTAATTGTAGGTTCTATTCCTCAGTCGCTTTTAGCTGGATGCAGTAGTATTTCTGCAATTGTACCATTTTTTTCTGTTTTACGTAGTATTTGCATGAGTCAGGGTCTTTCTGTCTACAGATGGCTGCTTCCCCAGTCTCCTTGAGTCACCTCCCCAGCTGGGCAGCTACTTGGCTGTTTCTGCACCTCAGACTCTTCTGGACCCTTGAGAGGGTGCCAATATCACAGCAGCTCACTCTACTGTCTGAGACCCCTCAGGAGCACCTCCAGATAAGGACTTCTTTTGAATCTTTTAGAAGCCATTTTTCATCAGTAAATTAGACTGCTTATCTCCACCAGCAGCTGCTTGGCTTTGTTGTTGAAGCTGCAGTTACCAGGACCAAATCTCTTTAGAAACTACAAGTATAATGCAAGGTCAGCAATGTGCTGAACAGTACCTGGCTGTCTTATACATGCCTTTTTCAACCTCTTCTCTTTGTCCTTCTGCCGCTCAGGTGTCACTGGAGCAGTCAGCACCCTACAGCAGGATGTTTCACCACCTTCAGTGATAACAACTTTTGCTGTCGTTCCCAAACAGCTATGAATTGTCAATGGCCATTAACTTTTTGTCCAGACTAAACCAGTATTCTTAACTTTTTCCACTGTTAGAAAAACATGCATGCTAATCTAGAAAAACTGAGGCAATTGCAGTGAATATAAACCTGCGTGCAGATATAATCTTCAATCTACTGCAAACCTGACAGTTAAATAATCCAACTCTTCTTTATTCTGTTTGCACTGACCTTAGTGATTAACAAGTATTAACATATTCTTTTACCATTTTATATACTGAATAATATACATACTTGTTGAACTTTTCCAGCTTCTCAGTCTGCTGTTTCATGTGTGAATTCTTCCACATCTTTCTAGATTGCAGCTCCTGACCAACAGCTCTTATTTATCTCATTGCATGTATTTTCACGTTAGTCTTTTGAAATGTTTTATTATTCTTCATTAACTATTTTGTTCTAGCAATGTGTGAAATGTTTTCTAGTTCCTTCAGCTACTTCAAGAACTTTGTGCCAAAAATTCTAGTAAACTTCCAGCAGACTTCCCTAATACATTCAATTGAAACAATCCCAAATTATGCTTCAATTGTGCTCTTGGTGGTGTAGGAATAAGAAGTTACTTATACAGGCATTTTTGTAACTTTTTTTTTTTACATTCACATTTGTTTATCTTTCATCCAGAATGTTTAAATACTTTGGAATGACAAAGACTTTCAATTTCTTAATGTCTTTCATATCTGGAACTTGCAGTTGTAAATTCTAGCTACATGTTAGTGGGCTGTTTTTATGCTTATGTGCCCTTGGACTTTCTAGTTTTAAAGTGGAGACTGAATATAACTAAGATTAGGCTAATTAGAGATTTCTGGAATGCCAGTAATGTATTTAAAATGCCAGAACAAAGGTCTACTAGTTAAAGTGTCAATAAAGCTTCTCTTGATGTCCCTAATTACTTGCGCAGCCATAAGACTGTCTTTATCTGCAGTCATGGATCTTGGATTTAGAGACATATCCATAGGTGGTGGACCCTGATATAGGACAGTAGAGTGAATGAAGAAGGGACAGTAAGGATAATTAATTATTGGAATCAAACAAAGAATAAAAGTACGTCAGAATTGGAGATCTTTATACCAGGATCTCTAAAAGATAAATTTTAGTACAAAACCGAGTACTGGGATTAAATAAGCTATTAGATCTTAGTAAGTCACAAGGCATTTATATTGCTGAAAGTCTAATCAGATGGTAACATACCTTTTTGTCTTAAATTATAAAAAGTCACTGACAACTATGCTGACAGATC
>JBCJKH010015051.1:0-23040 GCA_039877255.1 Loriculus beryllinus | reverse complement strand
GCCAGGGATGGAGCATTCACAACTTCCTTGGGCAACCCATTCCAGTGCCTCAGCACCCTCACAGTAAAGAATTTCTTTCTTATATCCAATCTAAACCTCCCTGTTTAAGTTTGAACCCGTTGTTTCACTATTATTACCCAGAGGTTCCTGTTTGCTGGATCCCAAAGGCAAGCCTGAAGAGTGGCTGTTCAAAGAGGGAAGCTCAGCTCAGAATGAACACCTTTCTCTTTCAACTTTTAAACATCATGTCAGATCTTCACCTTTTCTCCCCTATATGTTCTTTAGAACTGAAGTGCAATGATACTCCTTTTAGCTGCACAAAGATATGCAGAATTAGGCCATATTTCCTTATCTGCCATCCTCAACTTAGCCCACCTCTTTTAAGATAGATGCAAACATGCAGAAGCCTAAAGCACGGTAAAAGCTGAATCTTAATCAGAGATATTTGGTTATAACAAGGTCCTGAGAACAGCCTTACCTAGCGGCAACCCTTGTCTTTCAACTCCTCTTCCACATGTTTTCCTTTGAATCTGCTAAGTCTGTGCAGTTTCTTAATCAAATCACCAAAAATGTGTTGAACAAAATAATCAGCTTGTGATTACATTTTAAGGGATAAATAGCACATGACCAGCATTAATCACTCAGTACACTCTGGGCGAGTGGCTGATTCCCCAGGACTTTCAATAAAACCTAGACAGTGCTATAGTTTTCCTTGCACATAGTAGCCTTCAATCAAATCAAATGGATTTTTTTCCTTACACCTAATTTGTTGACACTGCAGATCTCTCAATAGAATTGACAGTGCTACTAATAACAACATTTTAAAGTTATTACCCTTGCTGCAGTCCTATAGGATTTTATTAGAGCTACTGCAATTTCCCCAGGCTCTAATGATAAAAGCACAATTTTCAAATCATCTTAGAGGCATATCATTGCCATTGCTGTACTTACTGGTTTGCTTAAGTACCAAAATATATTGAGAAGAAGAAAGAGATTGTTTTAGCAGTTCCATTTCCCACGGAACATTGTATTAACTGTGCTCTAGGATACCTCTAAGACTGATGGATTTAAATCTGGGGAAACAAAAGCAGGAAAGGTTGGGGGGTGGGTTATTGCAAACCAGTTGGTGATCAATCCTGACTGAAGACATCACTTTTCAGTTCACATACTACAGAAAATCCCAGCCCCTGTTGCATTCAGTTGTGTTATGCTCACTGCTTGTCCCATTATGCAATGTAGTTTTAAGAGGTGCACCCTACAGATTGTGACTGCTTTACTAATACTCTCATCAAGCCAAAGTGTTCAGTTATTGCAGCACAGTGGGTGGAGGGGGGGGGGGGGTAATCTTTAAAAATAGATCTTCAAGTCTTTTCTTAGATTGCAAAAAAATTCATACCAAAAAAAAAAAAAAAAAAAGAAAAGAAATCCAAGCTACCACACACTCCCCCGTTTGTCTGAAAGCGATTTGTTGGCAAGAATAGAAGTTTGGTTTCCAAGGTACAGTGAAGGAGCATAGAAACGGCCTGAGGTATCGGATAAATATTCCCTATTTCTCAGTTACACAAGGTGCTGTAGCGAAGGGAAGATGCAGAGGGGGGGTACCAGGATGAAGCTGCTTGCCAAAAACACCCGAGAGCGTGTGTATGTAGTGCCTTGTATTTGAAAGTGGAGTAGAGGTTTGACTCACCCTGCTGAGACACGCGTGCCAGCCACTCTGCAGCGTATGGGCAACACACTGCAAGGCTCAGAAACCCTTTACAGCTTGCTCAGACAAAAATCCATGTGCCAGCTGACCCTTGCGTGGGAACAGGTTTCCTCCAGGTGTCACTTGGGTTGCTTGTGACCCTTCAGTGGACCCAAAGCCTGAAGGAATGTCTTGTAGCGTTGGTTCTTCTGCTGCAAATCTCAGCATGTAGAGGGCTGCACCCTGCAGGGCTCTCTTATATGATGTGGTTTCTTATTCCATGCAGAAATGCAGCCAGAGCTGCCCAATGTACCAAGGAACAGCCATCAGCAGCAAAGGAATTGGAACTAGGGAAGGGATGGTGAAAAGTTGGGTAAATGAAACTGAGAGCCTTGGGGTGGCTGTGCCCTATAGAGCCCCTTGTAAGAGAAGGAGGATTTAATTCTGCTTTGCAGAGATCAAACCTGGTGTCACTGAGGCTCCTGCTGAGCCTGGGGCGAAACATTAGAGTTAAGAGAGAAGGGTTTGGATGAGCAGCCATTTCCCATACTGAGGTCACAGCCCATAATGGGTTGAGTTTCACAAAGACAAGAACCTTCTCAGAGCTGCTTTGCATTGAGGTCCCCATTCTCATGATGAACCTGCAGACCAGAGGCTCAGTGATGGCCTAACCAGACAATTCCCTGTTGGACTGGGGCATCCATCCCAGCTGCAGACTACATCTTCATTGACTAATAAGAGATTAGCTGGCAGCATCCTCTGGTGACATCTACTCATTCAGATGTCTCAGTCTGGGACTAAACCCACCCAAATGTCTGTAGAGTGGATGCCCACATCTGAGTCAGCCGTTCAACACAAGGATTCATCTGATCAAATGCAGAATGAGGTAATCCCAGAGTTATATAATGGTTCAGGTTGGAAGGGTCCTCAAAGCTCATCCAGTTTCAAGTCCCCTGCCATTGGCAGGGACACCTTCCATTAGAGCAGGTTGCTCCATGCCCCATTCAACCTGTCCTTGAGCACTGCCAGGGATGGGGCAGCCACAGCTTCTCTGGGCAAACTGTGCCAATGCCTCACCATCCTCACAAGGAAGAACTTCTTCTTAATACCTAAATTAGATCTACCCCTTGAGCATGGACACTTCTCAAGGTTACTCCTTGAGGTCGAGACACCCCTTACCCAACACTTAATATCTAGAACAAGGTAAGTGATGTTTTACAATGGGCCTAAAATTATATTGTACACTAGCAACATTTATATCTGGCTATAGCCTAATTATTAGAAGTGTGGTAGTAGTACAGTGTTTGACCATTGTTTGAATCAGTCTAAATCACTGTCTAATCACTGTCTAAATTATCATTTAAGGCATTGTTAAATCATTCTCAGATCATTGTTAAATCACTGTTTAACTAGCATTCAATTATTGCTTAATCACTGTTTGATTTTTATTTAATCATCTATTAATTACCTTCCTATCACCATTTGATCATTAATAAAACCCTTTTAGTTATCCCCACTAGAATGACTTCTCATCATAATTCAGCTGTGACAGAAGTCTCAGCTGCAAGGTGAGGGGACATGTTAAACAAAGCATCTATGACACATTTAGCCCTAAACCCCTCCAGACTGTCCCCAGAGATCACCATGTTGCTACACAACACTCCCCACTGAGCAGAGTCCTCCACTGAAGCTGAGCTGGGCACGTGTGTGATTCACAACACAGATAGCATCTAATGGTCGAGTTATTTTCCTTTAATAAACCTTTCCTGAACCGAACTATTTTTCCTTTCTGTGTCCCCACCCCTCATCCTGCTTCCGCAAATAAAGGCATTTCCTATTGCAGCCGCAGGAATACTCCATCACTGCACCAAAACAGCCTTCCAGCATTTGTTCTCTAAATGCCCCAGTCTGCATTAAGGTTTTCATACAACCGAATTGCTCACAGTAAAACTAGGAGCAGAGCTCAGCAAGATGTTGAACTGTCAACCAACAGTTGGGTCCTTGTTCAGTGTAACCTCTGCAGGGTGGAGGGTGGGGAATGGAGGAGAAAACAGGGGTAATATTGTGTTGAAGCAATGGTCTATCTCCCCCCACACCGCTCTCCACCTCAGAAATGACAAGTTTCAAAAGCTATGGGCTTTTGTTTGAGATGTCTTATTTCTGTAACTTGTTTATTGATTTGTGCAGATCATGTATTGGGTAGGTCAAATAGTTTATTAGCATTCATGAGAGTTGTGTCACATCCTGATTACATAATTTAGGGTTTTGTCACAGAGCTGTACTAGGTTTATGTATTAAACCATCTGTTTTCTTCTTTCTTTCCCCAGCAGGTATGAACATGAGTTATTCTTCTTGCTGCAAACCTGGACTGTGTTCGCTGTCTCACTCGGAGCATGGGGTAAAGCTGCACCTCTGGTGATGGATAGGTGATGTCACTTGTGTTTTGCTCACTGCAAACAGAACCACAGAATCATTAGGATTGGAAGTGACTGCTGGAGATGATCCAGTCCATCCCCCTTGCCAAGGCAGGGCCACCCAGAGCAGGTTACACAGGAACATGGTGGGGTTTGAATGTCTCCAGAGAGGGAGATTCACAACCCCCTTGGGCAGCCTGTTCCAGTGCTCTGCCACCCTCAATGTAAAGAAGTTCTTTCTCATGTTGAGGTGAAACTGGTTGTGTTTTAGTTTATGGTCATTGCTCCCCATCCTGTCACTGGGCACCACTGAAAAGAGCCTGGTACCATCCTCCTCGTACCCACCTTTGAGATACTGATCTGCATTGATGAGATCCTCTCTCAAGTCTGCTCACTTCTAGACACAAGAAGTCCAGCTCTCACAATTTCTCCTCATAAGAGAGATGCTCGAGACCCCCTGAGCAGCCCTGTGGTCTCTGTTGGACCTTCTCCAGCAGCTGCTTGTCTTTCTTGTACTGAGGTCCTACCCAAGCTCCATTTGTATGCAGTCAGCATTGGTCCCTGCT
The DNA here is from genome assembly GCA_039877255.1 of Loriculus beryllinus. Lineage (NCBI taxonomy): Eukaryota > Metazoa > Chordata > Aves > Psittaciformes > Psittacidae > Loriculus > Loriculus beryllinus. The sequence goes on along the minus strand of JBCJKH010015051.1, from coordinate 18,376 downwards.
GTAAAGAGATAAGGGGGGGTAACAAGGTGACACTGGCTGTGCCTGCCTGACCCACCAAAGAGCAAGACCTGGATGGATGGATGCATTGTTGAGATGGATTTCAGACTGTTCTGTACAGCTCTTGCACTTCAGCAGGACCTTTTTTATATTGGATCAGACTTTTTCTTGCCTGTGAAAGATGGCTGCAAACACTGAGCTTTTAAATTAAAGGGAGTTAATGAAAGTGTACCTGTGATGACTATTACCGCATCCCTTGTACATTCAACAGTCACATTAAGATGATTTCTTACTATCTCTAAATCCATTTCAGAGGCATGTTCTTGCTGTTACAACCCTCCTGTGTACCATTGCAGGTACAGGTTTGCTGCCCAGCAGGTAAAGAAAAGGCCAACTATGGTGTTACAGCCCTGACTTGGTCTTTTACACTTTTTATTCCAAGACAGATGAGCTGGGGCTTACCAGGAACCCTGCTCAACAATTCCCTCAGATAAAGTGTTTTTGTATACCCACATCCCCTGGGCACTCTTAATGCAAATGGAGACTTCACCTAAACCGAGAGGAGATCTTTCTTTTGTTATAAGAATAGCAATGCAGCTTTCAGCTGAGAGCGTGCTGCCTTGTATGAAACGGTATCAAGCGAGACAAAAATGGAATAGTGTGTTGGTGTAGCCAAGGCTGCTGCAACCACTTAAGTCCCTGGAGTCGATTAGGCAGAGTTTACTAGCAAGGCAAACTACCCAAAAATACATTTGGTGCATTGTCAGTCACAGGTAGCCCATGAAATATGCATTTTCATACAGCAGTCACTTCATCTCAATTGAACCAGGCATTCATCCCTGAGATCTTCTCTCGGATACAGATGGGGGATTTTCTTGCTGTTTTGCTCTTGGTTTATTTATCTCACACATCCAGTTACCAGCTAAAAGATGGGTCACAAGCCACAGGTCAGACCTGCTTTGCTTTGTCAGAGTGACAAATGAGCGGCTGCTAATTGTTCCTACCAGAGAGGAGACATTGAGGAGGCACAGAAAACCCTCTTCACTTCTCACTGCCACCATCTGCCATGGAGAGGGTGGTCTGATCCTGGTACATTGATAGCTGCCAATTTACATTTCTTGGGTTAGGAGGGGGATATTTCTTTACTTAGAGGGTGGTCAAACACTGCAGTGAGCTTCCTGAAGAGGTGGTCAATGCCCCAAGCTTGTTTCAGAGGCATTTGGATAATGACCTTACTAACATGTCTAACTTCTTGTCAGCCATGAAGCGGTCAGGCAGTTGGAGTAGGTGATCAGTGTTGTCCCTTCCAATGGAAACAGTCTATTCTGTTCTGTTCCATTCTATTCAATAAAAAATTCTATTCTATTCTATTATAGTCCAGTCTATTCAAGTTCTTTCTAATATATTCTGTTCTATTTGAAATATCTTCTAAATATATTCTGTTCTAAATCTATTCTCCTCTGTTCTGTCTTCTGTTATATATTGCTTTTGTTGGACCCACAAGCACAAGGTGCACAAGGCTCACAAGGCAAGGGAAAGCATATGGCTGGGCAATGTGTTCTCCTGCTTGAGTCTTTGAGGTTGGTACACACCATGGCTGTTACTGCAGGATTGGACTGACTGTAGCTCTTGTTCCTCTTTTATAATGTGAATTATAGTATCATCAAGACGGAGGCTTGAAAACAGTTACAAGTTGTCTTTATATCTTTAGGTGGAAGTGAGAAATAGAACCGCTGAAGTGTTTCCTCCTGGGAAAGACTGGAGTAAAAATAAGCTTTGGGTCAAGCTAAGCAAGGCCGTACCTACACATCTGATCTACACATGCTCTTCTCCTTGGAGAACAGTGTTACTCAGATCTGGCACTCTTGGGCTGTGCAGGGTGATCTGCCCTCCTAGGCAGTCCAAATCTGCCCCCAGATCCCACCCATTTGTACACCAGCAATATGTGGGATGTCCCAAATAACATCAGAGAGACCAAAATCACCACCACTGCCTTGGCTGAGCACCATGCTGCCATGGAGCTGGGGAGAGGGGACAGAGGCCCTGTGCCAGTCTGCAGTGCTGGGAGCTGATGTACCCTTAAGCGTTTGGCAGAGGAGCCAGGAACAAGCAGGGAGACATGGTATTTAGTGAAGCTTAACTTCTTGCTGCACATCAGCGCTTCGCAGTCAGTATTTTGCATGTAGCCCTGGGACTGCATGTAAAGATGTTGTCACTAAGCTACAAAACAAGGATTTTGCAGGAGACAGTAAGGTGATACTAAATCTCCTTTCCTCCTCCCTCCTCTCCAATACACCAAGGTGACCAGAACCACAGTCTCATCTGTATGATGGTTTGGAGTCAGTAGGAGGACAGAGTGGACCACAGTATCGTGGGCTAGTTCAAACCAGATATGCCAGGTCTGAAGGGAGAGCCCAGCCAAGCTGGGGTCTTATCCTTCTCCCAGTGCCTCACCTTGAAATAAGGCAGGCAGCAGAACAGGCCAGGAGGTGGACAAGCCTTGAGTAATGAAGGATGCACTTGATAATGGAGAGGAGAATTTCATATGTGGCACAGACACCAAGAGTCTCTCTGACCCAAAGGGTTAGGTCAAACAGACAAAATGGTATGGTCTACGTTGCACAGAAGCAACACAAAGACGACCGAGGGATTACAAGTTGAATACATCTGATGTCAGAAAAAAAATCCCTGAAATTAAAAATCTGAAGAGGCAAAGGGGAAAAGAGGTTTAGAGCTGAGCCTTAGAGTGGAGCAGTAAGGAAAGTTGATGCAGGAGCTTTTCAATTATCAGTGCAGACATCTGCCTGGTCTGTGATGTGCCCAGCATCGTTGCTGTTTGCATTGCCACCAAAAGAACCAGCCAGTGTCTCCAGTGCAATGAGCAAACTAAATCCCAGTAATGGTGATGGGTGGCACATTTCCATTAGCATCCCGATATGTGCAAGCAGATGTATCATCACCTCCCAGCTGCCAAAACACTGCCGCCTTATCTACAGTGCAGCAAAGGGGTGCGGGGATAAGAGAGAGGGAAAATATGACCGTGCTCATCTGGGAATAGCTCAAAGCACCTCTCAGACAAGGGTCTCATCAGAGCAGGTTTGCACAAAGCTCAGATAAAGCTGCAGCAGGTTTCCCTCTTTCCCTGGACATTTAACATCGGTGGTCCCCAGGAGACCTCTATTTCCCCATCATGTGGCTCCTTGCTGACACACCGCGTGATGCCCTGCTCGCCCGGAAGGTCACTGTGCAGCTGGCTGATGGTGTGCAGAGCAAAGAGGAAAAGTACTGGGAATGAGCTGCAGTCCTGGTAGTTGTAGCACAGCAGCACCGGAGAGCCCATGGATAAACCTGGCCCCATGCAACTGCATTATGGATGGGTTTTGTTGAGCCTACCTTCAAAGAAATGGTGCTCCTGTGCTCATGCTGCCTGTGTGCAGAGGTGTCCCCTGCATCCTTTGAAGCTGTTAAACTCATCAGCTAACTTCATCCGTGTTTGATGGGACAGGGTTTAGCCTGGAGAAGAGAAGGCTGCGTGGAGACCTCATGACAGCCTTCCAGTATCTGAAGGGGGCCTACAGGGATACTGGAGAGGGACTCTTCATTAGGGACTGTAGTGATAGGACAAGGGGGAATGGGTTTGAACAAACAGTGGAAATTCAGGTTAGATGTTAGGAAAAAGTTGTTTACTGTGAGGGTGGTGAGGTGCTGGAACAGGTTCCCCAAAGAGGTGGTAAATGCTCCATCTCTGGGAGTGTTCAAGGCCAGGCTGGACAGGGCCTTGGGCAACATGCTTTAGTGTGAGATGTCCCTGCCCATGGCTGGGGGTTGGAACTGGATGATCTTAAGGTCCTTTCCAACACAAACTATTCTGTGATTTTATGATTCTATGACTGGCTGGTTTTGGAGGAAAATAAATTAAAAAATGGAACAGATGAAAATATTTTAAGGGGTTTGATGCACGAAGAGAAGGATGTCGCCTGAATGCCACTGGAGCAGCATGGGGACAGAGTAGGCAGCAATCCTGAGCAGTAGTAGAATCATGGGAAGCAGGGCTATACAGGATTTGCAAGCTCATCTAATCTACTTCCCTGCCCAAAGGCACCATTAATTTAATATTGTGAAGTTTCAGACAAAATGATACTTAAAATGTTCATTTCCACTGCCAGGCAGTTTTTCAGTTTGTCCGGATTACAGATGTAGCTAGTGAATATAGCCTGAAGGAATGGGGGAGCCTCTGCTCTGATACTGGTCTAGGATCACTAATTCTTAATCCATGAAATACTTCTGGTCATTCATTCTCTGTAGTACTGCACACAACATTATAAGAAGGACTGCGTTTGTTGTGAGCACAGATCAGTGATAGTAGTTTTCATTCTCTGAAAGGCAATGTAGCCTCAGTGGCAATGTATGTGACTTAATAAACCCATGTTTTACATATTACTTGTAGCTTTTTACTGTTTTTTATCCAATGATGCAGATTTGCTCTGTGTAGTATCAGGAAACTCAATAGGACAAAGTTTATAAAGGATCTGAGGTCAGTTCATACATGTAGACACTTACATGCACAACTGCTTGTTTATCTTATGGGTACTCACAGCACACAGATACCTACAGGGGTTATGTATGTCTCTGTCTACCTGGACATTTACATTTACCAGAGCATTTGTCCCTGTTCTGCTGGATTTTTGTGTTTTATCCCAATAGGTTTCCCATCTGTGAAATAAAAATAGCTTACTTGTGTTTTACTGTGGTGATTGTGAAGTACAAGGTGACAGGGAGTGTAAAATACCCTCAGCAGAAAATCCATACCAGTCTTAAGAGGTCTTTTGGGTCGTTTATTCCTTTGCTTTTATGAAGTTATTCCCAATTTATGTCAACATGATGGAATAATCAAGTCTCAATTGAAAATAAGAGCTGAGTCTAGCATGGCTGCAAGGAGAATCTTGAAAAATTCAAGTTGAGAATGCACACAGTTACATCATAGGCGTAGTAATACAAATTATGCCCAATCCCAGTGTCCAGTTTCATTGATGTCCTTGTTACTTCTCAACCCCATCACTAGTTTTGCATTTGGAAATCTCACACTTGGCTTTGAGGTATGTTTGATTTTTGGTTTTCAGTGTGTGACACTTCTCCTAAGGCTATCACCAAAAATTCATAGAGACATTTACTCATCCCTATCACATCAGAGGCACCAGGGTGCCTTCCCAGTTAGCACCTGATAACAAGGGCAGGGCTCATTTGCATTCCTAAGGAGAACGTGAAGAGCTGTGTTTGAGTGTTGGGTGGTTTGGGGTGGTTCATTTTGGCTTGAATTCCCTGCAGATACCCTGGTTTAGCTTCTTTATGTTGATTTCCTCAGCAAGGAAACGAAAACAATACTTAACTATGGACCAGGGTACTTAAACTGCTAAGTACGTTTGACTGCTTCCATAAAGGCCAGCTTACACTGACCTGAATCTGAGGCTCTTCTGTACTAATTCAAGTTACTTTTAATGAATATGTTTTATTTCTCCCATATTCACTTGTTTTAGCTTCTTGCTGTTGAAGTGTGTTTATGTGTGTATGATGCTATGTCAGACCCTATGAGAAGCTCATTTTAGAGAGTTTCAGAGATGACAGTACAGTAAGAAACTGTTACCTACAGTATGGCTTAATCGCATTTCCCCCTTTTCTTCTTAATCAGCTGCTATGGGTTCTGCCAGTCAGCTTAGTGTCACCATTCATCTAGAAATCTGCCTATGTTGTTCTTTATCCTCTCTTCCTAAAGCTGAGTACCCTGATGGAATAGCTCTTTTTCTATTTCCTATTTATGTAATGGTTGTCCTTGAGAGGTTTTTCATTTTCCAGCATTCTTGTTGATCTTAAAAACAAACAGAAAAACCCCACCAAGGCTGGTGATGGCCCATTAGGCACAAATAAATTCAGTGTATGCCAGCAGTTTGCTGCAGTGATTCCTCATTCTAATTATATCAGAGCTTGCCAACCTAGTCGGTACATTACAGAAACTCTTCCTGTTACTCAGTACTGCTGAATCTTTTCTCTCAAGCTGAAATTAGCTGGATTCTTGTGTCTTCTGTCCTTTCATCCCTTTAAACAGGCATCATAAGGCACCATAAGTAAATGGCTCGCTTTACCACTTCCAGTGCTAATGAGTACAAGGCAGAGTGGTGGGTCTCCTAAAAGCTCAGTGGTGAATTGATTGACTTCATTCCCCTTCGAAAGAGACTGTTCTGTAATTGTGCTAAGTGAGGCATCCCATTTGGCAAAGCCATGTAGGCACAGTGCTGTCCATGTAAGAGACAGCTTGGTATAGACTGGTATTGACAGCAATATTAGTAGGTTCATTTGAAGTAACTTATCATATATATACCACTCCCTGCAATTTATGAGCAACATGTTCAGATATCCTTTAATATGTCTCTAGTCCTCAAAAAAGGGCAAAACAAAAAACCCACAACAAGAAGGAAACACCACCAAAATCCAACCGACAAACTATTATAGAGTTTCAAGATACTTTGTAAGCCCACAAAAGGTGGGATAGGTCGAATGTGTTGAGTTGGTTTCGGTTTTTAAATCTATCTAAAAACTAGGATGATAGTAGCACTTTAAGTTTTTAACTATCCACCAAAAGCAAATCTTGTAACTTGGAATCAAAGACAGAATTTCCATGAATTTTATTAGTTGCCGTTACATACTAGGAGTTACACTAACCAGGAAAACCTATAGAGCACTGTGCAAATCCCAGCTGTTAGTGTCTGAATGAAATGTAACATATTACATCTGATTTTTTTTATCAATGAGTGAGACTTCAAGACTAGTTTATAGTAGATGCAGGTTTACTTTTTCTATGCTGATGTTGTCTTTATTTCTTATATTGGCACAATCTTGGCAGTTTCTTCAGTTATTTCCCCTTAACTCAGTATTGGCAATTCATATCTCATTTGTTTGCTTGCAAGCCTCAAGAATTTACATACTGTTCTGGAAAACAAAGAAAAGCTCAAGGCTAATAAAAGTTTGTGGACCTTAACATTAATTAAAAACCAGATAATAGAAAATAAAAGTAAAATAAACTCTCCAACTTGGCTGTTAATCTACAAGGTCTCCAAGAATTTGTGGCCTGACTCATCATCTTTGAACACTTGGACTTGGCAGTACTGCATCTTCCAGAACCATCAGCGAATCAAAAGATGGCAGTTAATAGAAACAAATCCCCATAAACTAGCATTTAATTTGCGCTTCATGTTTAAATTTTAAAGTTCACTTTTGTAGTTGTAAAGAGAGTGGTCAGGAAACTCTTGAGACCATAGTGGGTCCTGGCAAAAATAGCAGTGCTTTCTTTCTGAGAGACATCGATCCTCAGAAAGACTAAACCCAATGTAAGCAGCCTTTAGGTTATGAACAACGTTTGTGCTCCCTTTGCAACATTTATTATCAGAGTGCATATTGCTGCTGCATGGAGGTCCTCCAGCAATACTCAGGTTAGTAAAGAGTTTAGTAAAGGATGAGCTCCCCTTCCTAGTGGGGAACGTGTTAGCAGTGGAAATGTCACTGATAGCAAGTGTTTTGAAAAATTAAATTCATGGAAAGACAAGCAGCAGGTTAAAAAATGTTATTAATTATTTTTTCATGTGCTGTTCTTTCCTGTACAAGTTGTATCATTTCTTCACTTTTTTTATAGGGGAGCATATAGGGACTTTTTCCCCACCAGATTTCTGCTCTAGACATTTTGATGTACAGTGTCCTGTACGTTAAACTGCACCAGCTCTGTTTTGTGTGAGCTTTCTCGGGACTCAGTTACAGTCAGGAGGAACAATTAACTTCCTCTAAACTACAGATTAATTCTTATTGATTGCTGAGCCCCAAAGGCTTTACAGTCTAATCCTACAGTTATGCCCATGTATATTTTTACCTTCTGTGAGAAGTCATTTTGTCCTGTGGCTGCAAACAACAGTGGTGCTCCTCCCCAGCTGTGGCAGTGGTCCCTGTGGCTTCATGTTGTACCTCTATGTTTTCTCTGTATCTTTAGCAGAGTGTAGGTTCTGCTCTTTGACTGGCAAGGAAGCAGGGGAGGAAAGGGTTAAGAAATGAGTTTTACCCGGGCCACACACAAGCTGTAGGCATTCACACCTCCCTGATAGTCTCATGCAGATAGTGGAGAGACTGGGAGAGGTGTCAGCTTCCTGCCGGGGTTAAGCCACAGAATCCTCCCAAGGCTCTTGTTAACAGGCTCCAAAGGTGGCTAAGACACCCAAGCCAAGAAAACGCAGAGGAGAGACAACCTGCACACCTAGATTGGGCAAGTTGAAGGAAATTTAAGCAGCAGCTAAGGCTGGGTTTATTTGGATTAAGACCTACAGGGCAGAACAAGGTGCTTCGGGTGCAGTGAGGCAGAGTTTGTTAGTTGGTATTTCCTTTTTAAGTTCTTTCAATGGTTCTTGTATTGCAAGGAGATAATGTATCAAAAATGTACCCATCTGTGTTAAAGCAAATCATCTTAATTACCCATCGCTTGTTCAGCGTGATACATCTGCAGATGGCTGCAGCATGATTAGTTAGGAAAGTGGCTGTCCATATGCTGTTACATTTGGCTGCATGCTGGTCACTGCAAGAATGCTATCACGGACTGCTTGTATGTCATAGGAAAATACATGTATTTTATGGAAGGTTTTCAAAATTACAGATTTTTGTCTTAGTAACATGGAAGAAGGTTTTTGAATCCATCACAGGGTTTGCAGCTCTTACTTCCCAGAAAGTTTTCGTTGCACTTCAAGTCAACACAGAGAAAACAATTGAAGAAAATAAGGAAATCGGTTAGGTGAAGGAATTCTTACAGGGAAAAATAGAAAAATTGTATTTTTTTTTCCTGTGTACAAACTCTTTATTTTGTTTTGTTGCTAGTAATTTTTGTGACAAGCAGTTTTGTAAGAAGCTCATGGGAGATATATTGTGCTACAGGAACTGAGATGCTCAGGTTGTTGGTAAGTAATGAAGCAGAGTGCAGCCCTGCAACTGGAATCTTCCTGGCCAGGACAGAAACTGAGCTGTAAGTAACTGGGTATGTCCAGATGCTTTCCCTGGCCTGGCCAGGTGGATGGTTTGGTGGTTATTAGCACCAAATAGCGATCAGATAGGACATGCCACACAAAGGTTGCTGCTTGTTTAGAACGTTCTTCTCAATCAAAGAAGTGACTGTAGTGGTGAATAATGGTTCCAAATTGATCTCACTGTCCAGTTTGTCCAGATGTTTAGCTGAAAAAAGGTTCCAATGCTTCAGTAATTTTTCTGTTCTTAAAGCAGAGCATGGCCGGGTTCCAGGTACACCCCCTGCTTTACTCAGCATTGGATATAGAATTTTCCATGCAGAAGGAACTCAAAGTAGGCAGTTATTTTGGATCTTTTTTAAACACCTGTCCTAATAGCCTTTTATGCTTAGGAGCCACATATTAATCAGAAATAAATGTTAGGGACAAATCTTAGTTTAAAATTGTTTTCAATAATACTTTTGTAGACACGGACAGTAAATATAAACTCTCATTGGAAGAGTTTGAGATCTTAATGTTAAATTACTTGGGACACCTGATTGCTGTAAATGCATAATTAGAGTTGGCTGTGCAATCTGCAACTGATTGATAGTGCATTTAAAGGGACTCTAAGCTCAGGAACAGCCACATGCACATCTTCATGCATGTAAAATAGGTGTATAGTTACAAACGGTGTGAACAGATAGGTTGCTTGCTTTCTGAGAGGGCTTGAGGATAAATTTTGTAGCAAGCGTATGACGTTATGAATTTTTCCTGTAATTCTTAACAGGAAATACCACAAACGCAATATTTGAAATATTAAAACTATTAATGCGTACATCCTTTAATACAGTTCCTTATAAACCTAGTGATGGTACTTGGGTGGTACGTATGTTCTAATTTTCCTCCTTGATTCCTTTATCTTAATGGGTTGATTGAGTGTTGTTGAGATGATGAGTTATGCCAAGGGAAACGTGCAGGTTTTGTTCAGAGAAGTTCTACAGAAGTTGTTTTTTGGAATGAAATCATTATAATCGGGCTGACATTTAGCAGGAGTATCTTATGAACTTAGAATAAATGTTGATTGCTCCTAGAAATTGTGAACTTTTCCAAATAAAAACCCTTCATTCAACAGAATCCTACTACATTCTATAGGATAGTTTGGAATTAATACATTAACAACTACCCAATTTTTATTTTACTATCTTTTGTGAAGTTTTGATAGCATACCACCCTGACGGTCTGCTTGTCTTCTGAATTCAATATAGCATCTAGTGTCTTTTTTTCTTTTTAGTTGAAGTAGCAGCACAAAAGCATGTTGCTTTAGCCTTAGTTTTAACTAATATTAACCAAAGGGAAGGATTCTGTAAATCCCTATGCACCTGAGTCCTGCTGGAGATTCATTTGTGTAGGATTGCACAGAAATGAACTCCAGTCAGCAAATAGCACCACCAGCATGCTCTTCTTTCTTTTTAACTATGCATAGTAAACTTAACAATTCTGGGTACACTGCTGCATGAAATCAGTCATTTATTTAAATATATTTTTAAGGACTCTTTTAAATCCTTGTTTTTATGCTATAGACTTTTTAATTTGTTTATGCAAATGTTGAGCTCAGCTCAACTCTGTTCAACTGAAGGTGATTAAAGTTGTGAGTCTCTTGTAAAGCACTTCCTTAATGGCCTCTTTTTCTATATGAAGTAGATTCCTTTCAATTATTTAAGAATTCAATTTAAAACATTTCTTTAAAAAATTGAGAATGATATACTGTGGCACTGATTGTCTAATATGGGATGCTATTGATTGTACCCTGCTGCTGCTGACAGACCTGCTTTTCTTCCCTTTGTGGCTTTTTCACCTTCAGAACTTGCATAAGCTGATTCTGGTACCCGCAGCCACATCCAGTGGTATGTAAAATGGATGAATTAAAGTATCTCCGAGCAGAGTCTGTAGCTCTATCTAAGAAGAAATTATTTTTTCCACCCAAAATTTGTAGGTGTTCACAGGTGGTCAAATGTGTAGAAATCGACTTCTCTGAGGTTTGCAATCCAAGGGACTGTCTGTGCCATGGTTCGGAGTCCACAAAGGAGGATTTCTTCTTTCATTATGAAGATACAAAATGAATTCATATGTATATAAAAACCCCCACATTTTGCTTAGTCTCAGTTGAACCTAATTTTCTCCTAGCTTCCTCTTCTTTTGTCCAAAATAACTACCTTAAACTTTTCCTGATTTTATTGCAGGATCTTGCAGTTCCTCTTACTCACCACCACCCTTATTTCAGCAATCCTATGAATTTTCTTGTGTTTAAAGAATAACCAAGGAAGTAAGCAAACATTCAAACTTTTTCTTAGCCTGGGAGCAGCTAGAGATACTGCTCCCTGGAAAGTTCTCAATTGGATTTCTTATCTCTTCTCACTTTTGACATACTGGTTTTTAGCATTCCCATGTAGCTGCATGTTCTTTGTTTCCATGATTGCTGTACTGTTGAAGATACAGTTTGAGTATGTTTTACCCATCAAAATGGCTTATGTTTGTCAGGCCATTCAGTGCTATTGGCACAGGGTCAGCAGCATCTTTTGACTATAGCTTAGAGTAACCCATCCAAAGAGATGGAGAAGCAGGATGTGCTTCTGGGCTCGCTGAATATTGCTTCCAGCCCTGGAGGAGCGTGATGCAGATCTGGACCTGGCTGGGCTCATGCTGGCCAAGAGGTGCTGCTTCTCTGATGCATCCTTGCAGCCCAGCATGGAAGTACGAGCTGCTGCCAGCTCTGTTGCTGTAGGTAACCAAGCCTGGTGCCCTATTTGGGGCTTTGTCTCATACAGGGATGTTATGTCACCGCTGTAGGTGTGTGCTTAGACCATCTGAGCAGCTGCTCTTCAAGCCGCTCATTCTAAAGACATTTTTATTTTCTTCTTTTTTTTCCTGTGTCTTAGATTTTACATGAGCGTGTAATTCTTAGAAATGTCAGGTATGGCATAATATAGAGTGTACATAACCTAACACCCCCCCAACTTCTGACATTTATTTTCAAGCTTCTGCTGATTTCTATATGACATTAATACATGCACTGTTATTAGCACAGACTGCAAATATGCAAATGTAAATCCCTTATCTAGCTGCTCTTTTGTGATTTGATAGGAATGGGTCCAAATCTTAAAACAACAAGCAAATGGAAGTAGTAAACAAAAAAATGATCCAAACTCCTACAGCCATCTGCTTGAAATACTGCATTTGAAATCTGTGTAATGGCAACCACCAGTGTTTGCTTTTCAGACTAGAATGCCATTGTAGCTCAGTGAATAAATTAGTAATTGTGAATTAACAAATGAGTCATGGCTTTTTCGTCCTTTATTTTTTACCCATTGTTTTCAAGCAGATTGTGAAGAACTTTTCATTTATTTGGATTTTGTTGTTCTCAGGTTATCAGCAAATCATTTGCTGTTGGTTTTCTGCTGGTTTGGGATTGTGTTCCACAATATGTTTCATATGTATAGAGCCTTCTTTAGCTTGATGCTCTTACATGACAATTTAGGAAGAGTCATGTAAGAGTAGAAACAGAAATTAACATCTCAAAACTGTCAGAATTGAGGCATATTTTAGTGTATGTTTTGGGGCCTTATATACCTTGAAAGAAGTAGTTCATGTAAACTGTACAAAATCAGAGACAGAAGTTGTTAGAACAAAGGAATGGTGCAACAGATTTTCCTATGTATTACTTCCATTGACTTATAGTCTGAACTACTTTGGAGTCATAGGTTATTTTTAGACTGCAGAAATAAATTATACAAGTGTATATGCAGAAATCTTCACATACAACTTTTATTCTGATACTTTTGTATTTAAAAGGGAAACTTTTGTGTTGCTGTGGCACAGATTTTACCCAGCATGTCAGCAAAGAGTGGGGCACTTGGTAGCACCGGTGTTGTAACATGATCATGTTACAATGGTTTAGGTTGGAAAGGACCTTCAATGCTCATCTTTAAAGTTCAGTCTAACCCCCCCTGCAATGGGCAGGGACATATTCAACTTAGAACCACATCAACCCTGGCCAGTGCTCCTTATTTCATAGTTACTGCTGTGTATTTGGGGATTTGAAGGGGGAAGCAGAGAATCACTTTTTTAGACAGAAAAATATGATTTGAATCTATGGGGGTTTTAATCTTCTTTGCAGGAAGTGCAACTAAGATATGGTTTGCTTCTTCGTTTGTTTAAGGTTTTTTGTCAACTTATTGCCACCACTTTCCGAAGCTGTCTGAATTCCTGGGGAATAAAAAGAGTGACCTGGCTTCAGTGCTTAGACCAAGTGGAGGCATTATAATCCACCCACTGGAGATGGTAGGAAAACACCAGTGTTACACTGCAGTGGGAATTGACATAGGATTTACTGGTTATACATGAAGCATCAAATGAAAAAGGATTACATGAGTCTTGCGCTGATTTGGATGTCTCACTGCTCTGAAAGTATTTTTAGACTTTTCCACTGTATACTTAGAGATTGGCTGATGCAGCATGTTACTGACAGCGTGTTTTCAGTGTGTAGGTGGCTGTGTCACTTGCTTCTAATTGTGCTCTGATTATGCTCTTCAGAGCTGGCATGCTATTTGTTTTACTGCTTGAGCTGTCATGGAGCTAAATCCCATGTTTGCCTTTCTGAACTAACCAGCAATAAGATATCCTTGCATAGCTATTCTGGTTTTCCCACTCTTATCTGGGGTGTAACTGGTAGTGGAGTTTGCATGCAAACTGTTGAACATGTTTACATTTCTGAGGACTGAAGTGGCAGCAAAAGAAAATGATTAATGCCTCCCCAAAGAGTCCTGTGCTTTCTAAACAGTTGGGAAATCAGGGTTGTCAGCACTTGCACAGATGCTAAACAACATGTTTGGTTTGATGGGAGATCACTATAGAAGGCAAAGCAGAAATTGAGGTTTTCAGCCAGTCTTTTGTTCTGCCCTTTAGACTCATCTGTTCAGATGGAGCAGCCCTTGCTGCTGATAGACAAACAGGAGGCAGGGATGGAATACAAGTGTGCAATGCTCGTCTAGGTCCAAATGGGTCTGATCACTACCTATGAGACAGTGGATGCAGTTCTCTGTGCATTAACAAGTGGTGATGAGTTTGGACAAGTCCTTTGAGGAACAACTTGATTGGTAGGTGCAATGAATGGCACTGATGAAAAAGGGGAGGGAAACATAGGCCTGTTTCTGCTTTCCACTGCAAAAAAACCTAGTCACCATTTTAGAAAATTATATTTATACTCATATTCTATTGACTGTTTCTTGGCTTTAAAAGGAAGATACTATCTGTATGTGCTGGAATGAGATACACAGTTCTGTTAAGTAATGACATTTATTGGCAAAAAATAATCATGATAATGGCTTTGCATAATTGCAACTACATTTCATGTAAACATGCTATCCTAGGCAAATATCTTCTGTGCAGTCGTACTACAGTGTGTGCATTCATCCTTTCCCTTGAGAGCTGTTGAGTATAATTTCTATTGAGTCATCTCAGACTGCTGTAGATGAGAGTGTATTGATGGCTGGTAGTAGTTGGTCTGTCAGTAGGAGATTGGCATTAGATAGGATGTTACCTTAATCTGTGGTGGTGGGGAAAACATATTTCAAATATAGTGATTGCAAGGTAAAGCTTCCTCTCTTTGAAAAAATCTGAAATATGTGCCTGTGGTAGGCACGAATCCATCCTGGTTGCTTGTCAGCAAACACTTGAGTTCATGAGACCCTCCTTTCCTAAGGATCAAACCCTCTTTTTCCTGATGTTACAAAGAGTGAGATCTGATAACTAAGATGTTGCTATGCAGCTAGCATGCTCAATTGGGTCCAGAAGTCTTTTTCAAGAGGACGAATACTACAGAATGATTGCCAGTAGGTCTCAGAACTCATTTTGTCCCAGGCCTGCTAATGTGAGCTCAATATGTATCTTGGGTTTTGTGGGTCTCTTTCCAGAAAACACCCTGTATTCTACACCTTCATTTTTTGTGTTAATGGAGGAAAAGACTTCTTTTTAACATGGTGCCATTTAATGCACAGTGTTTAAACTTTACCATTAGAGCTGCAGATCATTTGTCTGCATTAATTATAGGAATATCAAACAACATTCATTAAGGTTGTCATTGCTGGGGCTGAAGGTGTCTAATTGTAGTACTTAAAGCACAATGAAGGCAGGCTACCCTCTTTCATGCTGCATTACTTCCATTTTCTACAAAGACCCCTGTGGAGTCATTGTCAGGCTGGTTGAAGCAGCGTACTAAGTTCTGAGAAGCTGAATATTTTCCTTGCTTGACATTTTGTTCCCATATAAAGAAAAGCTGCAGAAGACATCATCAAGAATTTGATATGTATGTCTGATAATGCTCTCTAGGAAACAGGTGTTCTTGCTTTTCCACACTTCATGATCCAGTCGGAGCAGCAGCCCCTGTGATCTAAAGCAGTAGCTGAAACATGCAGACATGAGTTGAGCCACTTGTGCCGAAGCAGGACCAGTGGTACCAGTCCCACCCTTGGAATCTTTCCCCAGGTATGCGTCAGTGGAGGCTGTTGTACCACATATGTGTGTGTTTCTGCTTGTGCCAAAGCGAAGAGCGTGTGTGGCTGTAGCTGTGGCACTGGGAGTGTGTTTCCTTTCATGGGGATATTTCAGTTTCGCTTAGAAGGAGTATTTTCAGTGCAGCAAATCCTCTTTATGGAAAGTTTTAAGTTAAATTCCAAGTAAAATTGCTGTATCATAATGAAATCCCCTGTGGTTTATTCTGGCATAACAGTAGCTGCTGCACAACTGGCAAACGCTTTCCTCTGTGCTGAAGGTCATTTTTTGGTAATGTGCATGGCGCATGGTTTTCAGATTAATGCAGTTTTCTGCTTGCACCAACTAGGGGCACAGTATTTGGCAGCATTCATGCTAAGACATAAAAGATCACTTTTTAGTTATTCCTGTTATTGTTTCTTTTAACTCAAAGGTGTATTCAGATCACAAGTTAACCAAAACGATGACTTTAGAGTATACCTTTGGAAATGATACCCAGCCGCAAGCTTCTAGCTTCTCCCTGTCAAGCACAAAGGTGCTATGTGAGAGGTTGTGTTACAGAAACAGGGAAACAGAAATGACAGAATTCTCACAGATGTTAAAAGGGCAAATGAAATGTCTTCACTGTTTCAGAGCCTTGGGGGTATCGGGCGTTGTATTGTGTCTCGTGTAAAATGCTTTCCTCACCATTATATGAGAGTTTATTAAGAATTCATGAATCTTGTATTGACTATTTCTAAATGTATCTTAACATATTATTAAGGAGATGTAAGCAAGAATAATTCTGAAGAAAGCAGTGATTTATGGTGAGAATTCCTATTTCTGTCTGATGCAGGTTTTAAAATTGCTGTAAGCTCTCCTTGCTCAGGGGACAGCTGCATGTCTCCCAAGCAGTTTCCTGATGAACAGCGCCTTCAGGTTCCATTCTTTTTGCCACTTCTCTCCAAAATTGTCAATATGTTTGTGACAGTCTTTTTTTCCCCAGTGAAAGCAGGAGAGTGCTTGTGTTTCATTGCTAGGTTAGGTCGATTTGTAGATGCCTTGCTTATTATGTGTCAGGTGAGAAAAGTCCACACACCATCTTCCTGGGCAACAAACTTGGAGAAGAAGCTGCCTGCTCTTGAGATAGGGATGCAATAATAGCTCAGGTCAAGAACAGAAGGGAAGAACTGCTTGATGCAAGCAGCTGTACTGCAGACTGGGAGAAGAGGAGCTTCCAAGTTAGTCTGCCCAAGGTGTTTGGGTGGGAGACCACTTCATTGGAATAGTTATTAAAAGCTGGGACTGTCAAGTTGGATTTAACAGAGCATTTCCATTTTAACTCACTCTGGTTTACTGTTCAGCTCTGTAACAGGATGTAAGTGAGGAATGCTGTCTGTATTCCAGTTCAAAATCTGTTTGGGATTTAGCTGTTTGTGCAGCAGAGGATGTTATTTAAATAGAAAGTTTTTCTCTTTTGGTGCCTTGTGTTACTTCTACTTCTGTTGTTTTGGAACTACTGGAGGTTGCTGTTGACCCATCTGGAGCTTTCTCTTCCAATTATATTTCTAAAAGTGAGTTACACAAATATGCCAGACTTACTGCATACACACTAAAACTGTTCCCTCAAATTATAACTCACGCCACTAAAATATGTGTCTCCCTCAGATCTATTTCGCCTGCCTGCCCTTTTTGTTTTACTTGGCAGATGGAAGGTGGTAAGAAGTCTGTAGGATAAATCTTTAGATTGGAGTTGTCAGAGCAGCCTGGGGGAATTCAGGTGTCCAAATCCTTGCCCCTGCCAGAGGCTTTAAACCAGTGTTTTATTCCTGCCTACCAGCTCATCAGCAGTGATGGGGCCAGATTAAGTCTTTCCATTCAATCCATTTTTGTGGGCTAATGTTTACTAAGTGTTTGACACTGAGCCACTGGCTTTTTTCTGCAGCACCTGCTGCTACACCCCAGGGGTTTCCCTTTCAGCCCAAGTGTTAGTCAGACCCACTCTGGCTTTGCTGTGAGGTCAGTATGCGATTGTGTGTCTGTAAAATATCATTTCCCAAAAATACCCTTTTTGGGGGGGCAAGATTGAATTTTCCACTACTGATTTCATTTTAATGAGGGATTATGGTACCTAAACAAAAATGGGTAGTGGTTAAAATTTTCATCTTGTTATAGGATTGTGCCTATAAAGGGTTTTATTGACTACAGCGTTGTGCATGTCTCATTAAAAACATTCATCATTGCACACTGGCATCTTTTATTATGTCATAAAACTGCAGTGCTACATAATGTGTATTTTTTTTATCCTACCATGGTATAAAGCTAAACCCCGCATCCATTTGAAAAAGCAGAGATTTATACTAGGAAGACTGTGCTAAATATTGCCAACCACAGCCATATTCCTCAGGGGAAGATAAACCAAAATCCAGTGAGATGACTTTGAGGTGGAATTCTTCTTTTTAATCATAATCTCTGCCACCCGATAGGTAGTGTATAAGGCAGGAAGTCTGTTAACTGGCTTAAAGGAAAAAAAAGAGCTGCCTGATTTAAATTTAAATTGTATTGTTCAACAATGTTGTGTAATTAGATGGGAAAGCAGGAAAGTCCTTTTATTAGAGATGTCTTTGTAGACAGTAGCCCTGAAAGCCACAGTGGTTGATGCTAATTACCATATTTTGTTTAAACTTCCATCTAAATGAAAGGATCATTCAATTCAGAAGCTGCAGCCATACAAAAACCCACAAGTGCAGTTGAATTGCTGCTGCCAAGCAGATGGGGCTTTGATCAGAATAAGTTATTTGCAGTTTTATTGTCTGGCTGCCAGGGTG
>JBCJKH010015050.1:19374-41297 GCA_039877255.1 Loriculus beryllinus | reverse complement strand
ACGTGGTGCTGGGTTCTCCTGGCACTGAGGAGATGAGAGCTGGACCCAGAGCCATTTTTGTGCCATCACTCTCAAAAGCTCAACTGAACTGGGTACAAGCTGAGACCCAGATCACAGTTTTAGGCTTCAATCTTATTTTTTGAATAAGAACCAAAGAGTGATGAGAGCCAGTTACCCTCCAAAGGGTGTGGAGCAGCCAGAGCTATAGCTGAGTACAGGTACCACTGCTGAGCTGCAAAAACACACCACTCCAATAGAGCCCAAGCAAAAAAGAAAGGTACAGGCTGAGCTCAAATAGCCCTCTGGGGCCATGGGTGGAACGTGGGGAGGCCTCAGGTGGGGTTCATCAGGGCAATTAAGGGCTCATAGAATCATCTGGGTTGAAAAAGCACCTTTAATATCATCAAGTCCAACCTTTACCTCAGGACTACCAGTAAGCCATATCACTAAGTGCTTTGTCTATACTTTTTTGAACACTTCCAGGGACAGTGACTCCACCACTGCCTTGGGCAGCCTGTTCCTATGCCTGAGCACGCTTTGGGGAAGAATTTGTTCCTAATATCCAGTCTAAACCTCCCCTGGTGCAGCTCCCACCCTCCCAGTCCCAGGGAGAAGGTATGCCATGCTTCTAAAATCTCGAGTTCTCCTTTCTGCCAAACCAGTTCAGAGTTTCACTGTTGACAAACACATCCGTAGCAGAGCCTGTACTTCCCTAAAGTATCTTCAGCTTGCTTAAGCGTTCACTGCCCTTTGTATTTTGGCATCCTAAAGTGAACACCAAACTGCATAGTAATTGAGTCCTGGTACTCGGTCTTTTGTGTGTGTCTAAAATGACTTTTTAAGCCAGTTCTTACTTTGTTTGAAGTGATTTCCTCCTCTCCAAATCTCTTTATGAGTTACAAGCTTTCTGCCCCCTGACTTCATGGGCACATATCTGATTTTGTACATCCCCTGTCACAGTTACTTGTCCATGGCACATCGAGTTGCAGGAGCACAGGCAGGTAGCCCTTTTAGGCACTTGCTTGCCTCTGAACCCTGCCCAAGCACCCACTAATTGCCTAAGAAGAAAGTAGGTTGCAAATGAAAGCATGACAGGCACCGTCAACACCGGGTGATGAGAAGGAACAGTGGCAGTGGAGAAAGCACAAGGATATAAATGTGGATAATTGGAATGATTTAATTTGCTAATGTTGCATAAGAGGAGTAATTAGTTCAGTAACAGTGAGAGAGGCAGAGGAATCAGACTAGTAATCACAAATAATTATGTGCCAATTACGCATAGTAAGGGGTTTTTGTTGTCACTGAATGGTCAGAATTTGGGAGCTAGACCAAATAACAGACCTCATATTCGCTATTTCAGAGAATATGAGCTCTGTTTCTGTTTCAGTCCCTTTTTCTTTCTTACAGCAGCAAAACCTCTCTACCTTTTCTTTGGTGAAAAAGAAAAACCAAGTAAAAACAAGATGTGATGTGAATCCAAATTGGACAGCATTCTTATCAGGAAAGATAGACTTCTAGTGTCTTTCCAAAGCTCCCTTTCTGTAGCCAGAATCTTTGTCTTGTCCACACCATCAATACCATCTGCCAGCAGCCTCCTCAGCTCATAAGCCATCTGCCAGCTATTGACCTAGAGCTTTGCCTGCTCTCACTGCCATGCTTGCCTAAGCTTCTGCATTTCCAGATCTCTCACTATCCTCCTACCCTGCTCTCACACATCCTCCCAGAACTGATCCAGACAAATATTACTAAGCCAACAAGAATGGAAGGAGTTGAATACTGATTGTGTCTGCTGTGTAAAAACCCTTATTTTTTCTAGTTATTTCCTAGGTAGAATAAAATAGACTATTCCCTTCAATTTGTTCTGCAATAACAAATTAATACACTACTGGAATAGTTCACTGTTCAACATGAAGCATGAATGAGTTGATTTAAATAGTTTATGTCCTCTTAGTTATGAAATTAGAATAAAAATCAAGAAAATGGAGACCTATGTTTTATTACTATATCGCATGACACTGGTCACAGATTTGCCTTCATATCTGACAGTCTTTAGCTGAGTGAAACTGTAATCACCTTGGGTTTAAATTGGACACTTGGACTTCAGATTACTGTCATTATTTAAAGTTATAAAATAACTAAAAAAATCCTGTATGTAAAGGAGTACAATGCCTCCACCACCACTACTGGAGTCTGAAATTTATATCTACTGAGGTAACATTTTGTCCAAATCAGAAAAGATATATTTAGGAATATGTTAACAGTTTTTGTGTCTTTCAAGTTAGCACAGAAGAAGAAGGCGTTCATGACAGTCTCCACTTCGATTCCCACACATCCATAACAGCATTGAATGAAATTCATTATATTTTGGTCCAATGGAAAAAGGGCAGTCTTTCAAATGCAGATAATACACTACCACTATGAAGTCAGTATCTGAAAATCCAGACCTTAATTATTTCTCCTAACATAAGGAAGTATCAAACACCCCTTTTCTCAGAAATCTTTTGCAGTGTAAACCTCAGCTGAGTACCACAGAAACCTGGTCACTGGATCAGTTCAGAAACAGCCCTTCTAATACTAGTTTTCCCTGCTGTAGTTATCTTACAGTCAACTTCTAAGTGAGGTTTTAACAGTTTAAAGTGTATATTGCTCTTACCCTTTACTGAGAGACAGTTTTATGCAGTATTTAGGTTCTCTCCAACACTGTAGTACATCAACTCATGACAGTTTTGGACAGACTTTACAGTCATTTTTCTTAGGAGTGGGGGCACACATGAGAAGAGCACGGCACAACTGGAAACAAAAAAAAGCCTGTTCAGGAATATTAGAAAATTATTTCTCTCCTGCACAGGAAACTCAAGAAAGGAACTTGGGCTGGAGTGGGCAGGTGAGGAGCTGCAGGGGTGCTGCAGTGCTGTGCAGAGGCATCTCACGGGGAGCTAAAGATTTTCTACCCCTTCTAAATTTGTCTGCACATTTAGGCACTGCAGTGATACCTGAGGTCTTTCCCACATTTGTGGAGCCTGAAGACTACCTCCTTTCTCCTGCAAGAGATGCCTGATTTAGGATATTTGAGATAGATATGACCAGGTAATAAACTTAAGGAATGTGATGCAAGGTTGTGGGGGTAACACACAGCTTCAAGTACCCCATGCCCGTTTGTTAGCCTCCCAGTCCCCCGTCTCTGTGTTCTGAGGGCACCAGGAAGCACTCCCCTTGCCTGTTCCCATCCCAAAGAGCCATCTTCTCTGTATCTCTTTCACCTCTCTACAAAGGCACATCCATGCTGCATATCCACAAATATCTCTAACCATTTCCTCACCAACCCTCCCCTCCCCATGAGTGCTGCACTACTTCCCTCCGGGATGTGGGATGCACAGTGATGCTCTGTAGTTAACTGTGGCCTTAACTAAAGGTTTGCTTCTCTCATTTTATTAAGTAAGACAGGGGCAATCAGTTTCACTGGGGCTTTATTTGAGCTTTCCTGGAACTATATGTTTCCTCAAATTTGCTTGCTTAAAAGAATTGTTCTGATTTCTACCCTTCATTCTCCCTTTAGATATAAAAATGTTCCATGTTAAATTCTTTCCCAGTATTTCCTCTGGGGAGGTGCTGACATGTCAGCCTGGTAAGCTTTATGCCATTCTGTTTGCAAAGCTGTTGTGATGCTTGTATTTTTTTTCTTATGTATTTTTCTTTAGAGCTTACTTGCTGCTTCTCCCTCTGTCTGATTCAAAGGAATACTTACCTAGGTCCTGAGAATTCCCTGGGAGAACCAAGAAAGCAGAGTTAGAGGGACAGAAACCTCATTTACAACACTGAAGAGAAACAGAAAGTCCCTCAGCCCTCCCCTGCTCGGCATAGGAACTCTGGTTCCATTGGTTTGTGCACTGTTCCAGCCGCTGGGAAGGGTACAAATGAATAATGACCTGCAGATCATCAGACTTTTATCCCACACCTCTCCCCTTTGTTCTGTGGCAAGTCATGAGCACCTCCTTGATGTGCAGAGTATCTTGTGATCCTTCTGCAGAGAGTATGTTGCTTATTTCCCTAAGGATCACAACTATGGCCTTCAGGCATTCGACCCCAAGTCAGCTCAGATAATGGAACTCAGATATTGAAAAGGAATGAAACCCCCAAATTATGCAAATCCACTGCATTGAGTAATTCACAATTCCCATTCCCTTAGCACCATTGGCAGTTGCAGCTTTGCTGTGTGTAGGGAAGGAGGAATGGGTTTAATTAGAGGAAGCTTCCATTCTGAAAGTATCTCTGTCTGTAGAAGGCAGGCAGCATGATCTAATGCATGAGGAACTGTGGGTGCATCCAGGAGATCCGGTGGACCTGTTCCTTTTCTGTAAGATGGCAGTGACATTTTACTAAAGAATTCAATGTTGACCTGATTTATCTGCTGCTAAGGGGTTACACAACAACTCAATACCTATATATTTGATTGTTCCATAGAAGAAACCAAACCAAGTGACGTTTCTCACCATCTAATAAATAGGTTTGTGTGCCCCAGAAATGTGTTTTCATTATGAAAACTATTTGAAAGTCTCTTCTTGTCTTGCTATCAAATACCAGCATATACAAGTTTTCTCCATATATTAATTTAACATGGACAATTTCTTTACTACTTCACTGTAAAGATTCAGGGAAATAATCTATAAATCATGTCAGAGCCTTTTGTTCTGCCTGCTCAACAGAAAGATGCCTTTTTCACCTTGTTGCCCCTTGCAGGACAAGGCCCCACTGCCTGTCTTCACAGGAGATTGCTCAATGAGGGACTATTCCTTCTGTGGACAAATACAAACAGGGAATCTATAGCATGTCAGTGTTCTGGAGGTCACAGTGGAAGAATCTGCCCCAGCAATTTCCTTTGTCCACCATAACTTTCTGTGTCTTACTCATTCAACACACTGCTCAGGGTTCAATGTACATATATGAAGGGAATCTGGGCCTTAATGAGCTAAGGAGTTTTAGGATTTTTAATAGGCTATTCAAGCTTGCAGTTTGAGACACCAAAGCCTGCAGGTTACTATCCTCTAAGTTAGTTTTGCAAGAAGTACTTTCCATGCAGGCAGAAGATTTGTTCAAGGTGTATTATAGCAGCCATTTCTACCCACCATCATCCACGGGTCAATCTATTAGCTCTTTACTCATACATTTCCCTTTACTTTTATTTTTGTTTCACTGGGTGCTTGAACATGAAAACACACAATGCCTTTGTGCCAAGCTTCCCATGATTTCCAGCAAGGTCCAAAAATACTCCTCAAAACACTCCAGAGTACAGATTTGTGTAATCTGAAGTGGTTTCCAATTAGTTTCAGAGAAACTGTCTAAATTACTTCACTCAGTTTCTCCTGCTTAGTGAGAGATTTTGCTCTTCCACTGAGGACTGCAAGACCTAATGCAGCAAGGCTTCAAACCGTTCCAAGACTCAGTGCTAAGGCTCTCTGCTAGCTCTGGCTGTGGTTATGTGAGGGGTGCACACAATGAACTTCAAGAGAAGCCTTTAGGTCCACAGTCACAGAAGCCATCTCTTTCCACCATTCCCTTAGCTAAAGTCTACCTGGAGCTTTCCAAGTAAAAGACAGATATATCAGGTTTCAGAGTGACATGTGTCTCACATTTCTCCCACATGCAGCAAGGGAAGTGTTTATATAGCACTTGAGCTCGGAGAGAAAAGTTGCATTCAGAACATGTAGTGTTAAAACTGGAGTTCAGCAAATAGGTCTGCAGGGAATTTGATGCAAGCCACGTGATCCGGAAGTACAACTAAGTGAAAAGAATATCTTTATTTTTGCCAAAATGCAATCAAAATTATAAACATGAGGAATGGTAAACCTGTTTGTGATTCTGTCTACTTGGGACCAGAAGCAGCAGGAAGCTGAGACATGGATGCAAACTGCTGCTCAGTGACAGACCGCACACCATCCCAGGCACAGCCCATTCTGGGCCTCAAAACAGTAAGGGACAGGCTTACTCCCCCAAGCAGGGGTTGGCATAGGGAGGCTGGGTTTATCAAGCACACAGAGGCAAAGCACTGAGAGAAAATAATACTAACTTCAGGCCAAATGTGAAGATTTGATTCAAGTGGGACTAGTTTCCCCCTTCAGAAAAAAGAGACAAAAGAAATGCCCTTCTGTAATTTTACTCTATTTGCTTGACAAGTTTCTTTTTTTTTTTTTTTTTTCTGAGAAACAAGCCTCCATGGTAGCTTGTCTAAACAAGAAAGTTGGAACTAAGAAAACAATGTGATGGAATTAGCCCCCTGTGGCAAAACAACCACAGGCTGCTGGCTATTTCTATCAGTTTCCTCATTCTTAAAACAAATTTAATACTGTTTGGAGGAAATAAAAAGTGAGGCTATGAATTATGAAGTGTTAATAACAGTAATTCCCTGCTCAGTATATTTTCTCTGATATCCAGCTCTCAGGTAACTCATGATTTTGTGACACAACAGCTGGTTAGCACTTTTGGAGCAACTCTTCACAAAAATCCAACATTTGGTTCCCGCAAGTACTTATATATAAATCTAAAATTCTCTTTCTACAAATAGTCTTCTCAGTAAAAATTGCTTACCAGCATGCTCACATAAAGGTAGAATCAGCTATTGTGATAAATTCATTTCAATGTCTGAATTGGGATCTAAAATAGATAAAAAGGACAAACCAGATTTATTACATCCACTGTGAACAAAGCTGTTTGGGGGAATAACAGCTTTATGTTTATTCAAACACAACTACAGCCATTATTATTCAAATGGAAACAACATCTTCAGAATAGCTCTGCACTCCATAGGGTACCACACACAGAAGTTTTCAGTTTAACAGAGTGGTACATGATAGAAACCACCGCGTAGGGCCTCAGCTACCATGACAAACTCAAAGGGGGCATGGAGAGATTCTATCACTTAACTAATTTTCACATTTTACATTTAACAAATATTCTGTCAAGACCTCTACAGTCCCAAATTGACCTGTTAAAACAAAATGGTGACAGTATCTATCTCTTTTATCTATTTTGCCTCCAACTGTTTCAGACAAGCTCCTGTGACTGTAGTTTTCTACCCAAAGCCGAATTTACCCTTGCAAAGTTAAACTAAAAAAGCAGCCTAAACAAAACACACTTCCAACTCTTTCCCTAGGCTTTTTGTGTTTCTTGCACCTTCCTGTGAAGGTCTCACTTTTAGCATATGAACAATATCACATTCTCCAGGCTTCAAACCGGGAATCTTTCCTGGGTCTTTGAATGTCTATTTTTCTGTTTTACTCTTTCCTTGTCACTTCCATTAGACAGCTTTCATTTAGATGTAACTTTTCCCAGGAAAGTAATATGGAGCAATTCCCACCATGATCCTCCCTTTTCATCCTTCTCTTTAGCTGTATTATGACCTTTTGTTCTGCAACTCCCACCCGCTCCCAGCAACTAACTTTGATTCCTTCCCAATCACCAGGGCCACCTTAAAAAATACCCACCATCCAAACTGCTTTACTCCAAGGACAGGTCAAAGCTAACAAAACTAAAAGTTCTCTCAAGTGCCTAAAATCTTGATGCATTCAGCACCATGAGAGTAATTCAGATCTTCAGCTTTAAAGCAGTATTTTCTCTACAGATTTGACAACTGTAAAATGTAAGTCTACAAGGCCAAAAGAAGCAGTGGCAGTGATTAAGATAATAATCTCCATCCAGCTAAATATCCCTCTGACTTCTCTCCAAAGAAGTAGTATGCAAAAGACACAAAGTAGCATCTTGAATAACTTTCAAAAATAGTAGAGGGGAAAAAAAAGATTTTCCCTGAGGAGCAGCAAGGGAGGAAGATTCTGGAAGTCAGTGCATCCACAGAGGACAATAAGTGAAGGAGGTTTTGCAGGAACAGCAAACAGCTAAACATGTGAGAGCATTTGAAAAGGAAAGACTTTTGATATGTTTGTTGCCTGTGTCTCCAGCCATCGCACAATCTCTAGTCATTAATATAATGAAAATCTCTGCTGTTTCAAGGAGCTGGCTACTCCATTAGCCAAAAGGGAGAAGTCAGAACGAGCAGACAGGAAAAACTGTAGGTGCCCTAGGAAATACAGATTCCCAAGAATTTATGATATGGTAATTCTGTTTCTCTGAGTCACAGCAATGAATCTACATTTTTAGATCGAGCACTCATTGTATGTCTTATGCTCAAAATATGTCAGGCTGGAACACCCAAAATACATAAATTAAAAGGCATAAAGTGACATTGCTGATTTAAGAACCTGAGGGCCCAAACTGTGTTGCCATTAAAAAAAAAATACACCATAACTTACTGTTTTCAAATGTGAAATTGAGGTGGATATGTGTATATTGTCATTTAACATACACTTTCCTTGCACCAGCTGCAATAAAATCTGGACTAATGTACAAATGGATTTGAAAACGTGCATGAAACAAGGCTGCGAGAAAGACAAAGAACATTGTAAGTAAATATCATGAGTAAAGGATCACTTCCAAAAAAAGACTACTGCCATTATTGGGTCTAAATAGCACAGGGCAACAACAATCTGATGGTGAAGGCACAGGAACAAGGCTCAGGAGATGGAAGTGGTGGATTTTGTGCTGTTTCCTTCACTTCAGTGAGGTCATGTAATGTCACAATGCCTCAGCTTCCCCACAGAGAAAACAAGGAAACTCTTACTGAAGTGTTTAGAAATCTGCTGATGGGAGAGCTTGGCATTATGACTTCTGCAATATCTCCAACTCCTCCAGAAACAGATCTTCTGCATTGGTCAGAGACAAAGGAAAGGTTAAAAAGTATGAATAAATCTGGGGTTGGACCAGATGATCTTTAACAGTCCCTTCTGACCCAAACTGCTCTGTGATTCTGTGACTTAACAGAGCCATAGAGATGCAACATGCACCACACACTAGTGTGAAGCACTGGAAGATTAAGGCAGGAATTTCCCCCCAGGAGCTCTATCCCTGGTCCATTCTCTAGGTCTCAGTACAGTGGCTTGTGTCTCAGGCAAGCCCTCCTGCAGCCACTGTGGTCAGCTGTGCAGACTTCTGGCTTGCCTTTTTCCATGGCGCCAAAGCATGAGATCTCTTGTCTCTTCTTATGGTGTTTACCAGCCACAAAGTAGCTGTTTTAAGAGCCTTCTGGAACAGTAAATCCCACGACTGTAAAGCAGGTCACTACAGTAACTCCAAAGAGGTTAATGAAAATGCTTGTTTCTCTCAGCCTCTGTTGGTGGGTTTATTATCATTGCTGTTGTTGTTCTGATGTGTCGTAAGAAGCTATATGCTCCAGAAACTTGTTTGATGGAATTTGCTTTCTTGGCATCCAATGGAACGATTACCCAATATTCTACCCAGACCGCTAAAGCCATAGAGGGACTTGTGATTGTCCCAAAAACTTCAATGAGAGGATTTGTCTCTTGGCAGTAGTTTCATTTGTCTCACTAGCCTGCTGGTGAAAAGAGACTCCAAATAAATCTGAATATACAGATACATCCAAACCAGATGCTTTCAAGGCTCTCTATTCATCAAAAAATCTACTGCTGCTTTTAAAAGATTCATCATTGTTTTCAGAGCTGAACAAATAATTCATGACTAACTTATTCACTAAAATCAGCCTACTTTGGTTCAAAGATTATCAATGTGAAGATCCTGATTTCCTCAAATGTGTTCATCTTTGAATGTGATGAATATGTTAGCACATTGCTCTGTGGATCCTGATAATCCAACTGTAAACTGTATTCTTTGCTGTGATTTGTTAAAGTAATCAGATGGCACTTAGTGTTTGATCAGTGAGTGTGAAGGTACTGCCAAACAACCAAGATCGTTTCCATATTTGTGGCCATAACACTGTAACACTCAATCTGATAACTCAGAATCTGGAACATGAGAAGTAAAAATGGAATCAAAATGCAAAACAAATTTATTTTAACAACGATACACTTTACAGAGATGTAAAGCACATGGCTCAGAAGGAAAAGTTACATGCAAATGTCAAACACCTTTTCTGGTCTCCAAATTTTGTCTAGGTAGGTATTGAGGACAGAATGGGTTTTCCTTACTCTACTACAACTGCAACACTATTTATCTCCAATTTAGAAAGCTCATAGGAGCAAAGGGGGTCTCCAGCTGTATTTGTCTTTATGCAAATCTTCAGCTTAATTATGCTGGCTTTCTACAACAAACTTTAATACCTTTTCCAGATCTAGTCTTTTGTTAGTTTAATTGGACACGTTTTAATTCAGGCTTTTCAGCTCCCCTGAAGAAGCTATGATCCAGAGACCAAGAGTAAAGAACTATTGCTATAGCTTTTAAAGAAAGGCTAGAGTAATACCAGTGTAAAATCTCTAACAAAAACTATAGCCATAGAACTATGCCTTTTATTCTACACTTCCAAGTCTTTAAATAGAAAAAAAGAACAGATGCCAAAGCAGAGCCATATGTTTTAATTGTAGCTGTATACAAGCATGATTTTATTTTTCCTGACAGAAAATCTATAACTCAAGTGGGAAGTTACTGAGTGGAATCCTCAAAGCTGTATTTCTGGCTAAAGAAATAAAGTCCCTATGGAACATGTCAACGTCTAAGATGAGAGATTGAGACATTTTGATAACAATTCAATACTCGTCTCAAAACAGCCAGTTCTCTGAAGTAATTGGTGGGAGGAGACAGGCTATTAACATTGGATTTATTTGGTAGAGTTTACGTCTCACACTAAAAACAAGTACTAGCTCCCCTTTAAACTGCTGGCAGGTAGCATGCATTTAAATCAGTGGCTAGAATCCAAAATACCCTACTACTGCAATAGCCCGATACGCCTCTCGCTTGGTATTTTAAACAGACATAACTTCTGAATGTAGACAGTGGGAAATCAAATGGTTTATCAGACCTCAAATGTCCCTGCAAGTTGCAGCCCTGGCTGCAAAAATGCTCTTTATTTTGTAAACTCTTTCTTCACTACATCAACCTCAAAGATGTTGCAGGAACACACTCATGTCTACAGTGAGAAAATGTCACTGTGGTGGGAGGCACCCCAGCAACCTCTCTGCTGCATTCTACATCTTCAAACTTATACGCAATGTCTTTAAATTTGAGCACTCCACATGTGATTTGTGCAACAAACCCACAATTAGCCAAAGGGAAAGGTCTGATGTAAGCTGATGGATTGTGTGTGTGTGTGTGAGTGTAGGTGGGGAGAGACAGAGGATCTTATTTTGAATTTATGTGATCTCAATTTATATATCCCAAATCAAAAGACTTGAATTATAACTGAAAAGGGTGGAAAACTGTGAGTATCTGCCTGGAAATATCACCCAAACCCAGCCTTCTGCTTTCAGGTGTATAGTTGAAATTCAGGTAACACCACAAGGAAGAGTTATTTCCACATGAGAGCTATTCAGTGGCTTCTGAGTTGCATGGACTCATCCGGTTTCTGCTGGGCAGATGCTGAGAATGAAAAACAGCCACTCAAAACAATCAGACTGGCAGCCCCACCAGAGACACCATCAGCTGAATGGAGAGGAAGCATTAACTGCTTGTGCTTTTGCTCAGATCTTTTTCAGGACAGTGTATGGCAGATTTGTGCTGCAGTGATGTTATGAACACAGCCACCAGTTGTGATTTGTTTCTGACCAGTCAGCTGCAAAACTGGACATAATTCCTCTGCTCTCAGCTTTGTGTATGCACCAACAAGCTAGTGGATGCTTGGAGGCAGGAGGAAACCACTAGGTTTGGTACCACCTTCCATTTCTTTTGAGTTGACCCTGTGCTCATCACAGCTCTTCTCAGCCGTGGATCCCTGACCTAGCACCAGTCTTCTAGGAGCTGGAACATTACAGGGAAACACTAGTTGCATGTGACAAATAGCCACAAATTAAACACAGGCAGACTCATTCAGAAAACATTTTCAGAAGATTAAGGGTGTGGATGCACAAACGAGAAGGTAAAGTTTGATGCATAAACCAGGAACACACACAGCTGCACCAGCTGTGTTGATCTGAAGCTGCACATTGGAAAGTCCATCTGACAGATCAGAATCACAGAATAGTTAGGATTGGAAAGGACCTTAAGATCGTCTAGTTCCAACCCCCCTGCCATAGGCAGGGACAGATGAACAAATTCAGCATGGATCTGTCCAGAGCTAAATCTGTCACTGGTACGACGGTGTTAAATTGCTCTAAGGGGTTCATTGCTTTTTGAAACTGGGACGGTTTGACATGGAAAAGTGAAGGTGTTAACTGGCTCTATGAAGTGTCACTTATGGGAAGAGCAGATTAAAAAAGAAAAAAGGAAGAAAAAAACAAGAAGAAGCAGAGAACAGAAGAAAACATCCCATATGATTCAGTAACACTTCTGATGTAACGCTGGGTTAAAAACAACCCACATAAATCAAGACCTTGCTGAAACCTATCAACAGCCATATTATTGAAGACTAAGAGTATAATCCATTTTAAAAACACCCCAAACCTGCTGTAGTAGTGGTGTTAGAACTGTGACAGCTCCACCAACTTCTTCACTCACTGCATCTGATCTCAGATATTGGACAACATAACTAATGACAGGCTGCAAGTCAGAATTGTTGCGAAGGATGCAATCCGAAGAATTATGAAACATCCAGGAGGCAGACAGCAGCATAAATGTATGGTATAATATGTGAGTGAGATAAGCAGAGGGTATTGCAGTTGTGGGAAGATGAGCTGTTTATTTAAAGAAAGCAAATGGTGTTTTCTGCTTTTGTTGTTGATCATTCTTAAACTGTTCAAATTAATGTAATGACTAGAGGGGCTCTGACCTGGAAGAACAAGGGAAATTCTCTGTCAACATGAGTGATTACCTAAGCATAGACACAATAACAAGAGATACGCACACACAGCTGAAGTTAGAAATCAGGTTTTATAAGACTTGTACAACTGACAGGAACAATCAGAGGTTACTAAACAGGGGAAAACAGTAGCAAGGAAGCACACAGCAGCTGCTGTCTGCTATTACGCAGTGCTCAGCAGGACACCTTGTCTTCAGGTGATTTCAAAACACTGATGGCGATTCTTTCTGGGCTAGTAGACTGTGTCAGCAAGATTTGGAAAGGACACCTACAGACATGGCACTGGGCATGGTAGCCTCAGTGTTCCATGCTATGAGCCAGAAACAAAGCCGTGAAATTAAGGAATTCAGATGTGAGAGCTGTATTAGCGTGGCTGGAGGAATGTGTTCTCTACCTGGCCTGGGCAACACAGTTTAAGGTCACTGCAACACATCCAGTCCCTGCAAGAAGTACCTGAGGTCTTTTCACTAGAACAAGAAGTGAAATATTGGAACAGCTGCTTATTCAGATCCAGAACACAGGCACTATCAGGCAGCTATCCTGCAGCCTATTGCACATTACTGGCAATCTATTTAAACTTTTATGCTTTCTCTGCTTCAACACAGGTTTAGAGTGTGACAAAGGTACGATGTCCATGGCAGGGTGCCCTTTGCTTGAAACTGCATGCTGGCTACAAAGATGAAAGTCACCCAGATCTCTGTCTGCAGCATGACAGCAGCCCATCTCACTGTGGTGTCAGGCTATGCCCTCTAAAGTGGAATGTGATAAGGGGCACTTTGGGAAGCAAGAAGTAGAGGAAGAGAGAGAATCACCATTGGTTTCCCTGTTTTGTCCCTTTTACAAGCCCAGAACTAAGGACTGTGGACGGCAAGAGGAAATGCAAGGTCCCACTGCAAACCAGAGGCTATCTGAAGCTGCCTTCCTACTCAGAAAAGGCAAAGGCCATGGTCAGCCCTCTTGTACTGCAGTGCCCTTTCTTCCCTGCCCTATCCTCAGGAAATTTGCTCTGTAATGACACTGGAACATGGAGGTGCAACCCTATAACCTTCAACATGGTGATAGAATCATAGAATCAACTAGGCTGGAAAAGACCTTTAAGATCATTGAGTCCAACAGCTAACCCAGCAGTGAAGTCCACTACTAAACCACGTCCTTAAGTATCACAGCCACACATCTTTTAAATACTTCCAGTGATGGGGATTCAACCACTTCCCCGGGCAGTTTGTTCCAATGCCTGTTCCAATGGCAGCGATGCCCTCTGTGCTGGGTGGCAGAGCACGTTGGGAATTAAGAGTTCACATTGTGCTTCAGCAGCACACAGCTCAGCTGGATAGGGGACACCACATGGTGACAGACAAGGAGCAAAGGAGAGAGAGATCACCATAGCCCTGCAGAGTTTGTTGCTGCTTCCTTTGCTGTGGACCCCTCTAGCCACAGCCAGGCTACAGCTTTCCTCTAACAGCAGCCCCTCACGAGGCTGTCGGTGTTGGAAACACTGAGCAAGCAGGATGCCAGCAAGCTTCACAATCATATTCTCTCCGTGAAAGACACCTGCTGCAACTCCTTTGTCACAGTGTGGCTGGATGCGAAAAGGAAATTGGGTTTTATTAAAAAAATTGGACTTTATGAAGGCCCCCCTCCCCCTGCTCTCAAATGCATTCCCACAAACAGAAAATCTAACTCTGCAGTAGGGTTTTTTCTTTTGCCTTTTCTAGATCTGAATAGTACAGAGGAGACTGTGATATAAATGGAAACATAACAATCATGTAACAGACAAAGCAGTGCCAGCCTGTATCTGTAGATCACTATGGTCTCCTTCATGAAAAGAAAAAGACTGGTTGACTATAAAAGAAAATATTAAATAGCTGGAGTTTACCTATAAAGCCTTTAAAGCATGGGTGGCCATTATCTAGCAGATATCGATGCAGAGATAACATGGGCTATGCACTATTAAAACAGAATAATAAGACATGAAACACGTTTGACACTGTTGAGTGAGAAATATTTGCTCTTTCAGGACCGGACCAAGACTCTAGTTCTGTTTTCAGAGTTGATATTATTTAAAAGCAGCCATACCTTCAGCATGATGCACCCTTTGCTGCTTTATTCCAGACAAAGTAGCTGGGCATTCTGCTTTTCATCTTCAGAGGTGGCCTTTAATTTTTGTTCAGAGATTATTTTTAGGTAGTTTTAGGAACCTGCTCATTACGTTTCTGCAAAGGTATCAGTAAAGACATCACAGTGTGGGTGACACGTGCAGTGATGCGCTTTCCTTCCCTGACACACAGAGCTCAGCATGATTAGGTTGAGGTTACACGGCAATCCAGGAGGTCAGATGCTTATTGTGACTATACAATTTGAAATTAAAAACCTGAGCTGTAAAGCTCACAAGGTTTTGATTCTTTCTGTTTGATTCTTTATATCAAAGATGATTTTTTCTTTCTTCCTTTTTCCTTATTTTTCTTTCTTTCTTTCTTTCCTTATTTCTTACAATTTTGCCTCTAGTTTGGTTTTAGAAAGTGGTTCCAAGGCAGACCAGTGTCGAGGAGGAAGCAAGCCCCTGAAAGCAGAGTACGTGGCAGGCGATACTTCTTGTTCTCAGCTCTGAGGTTTTTGATAAGTCTGTTGAAACAGTCTTTAGGACCCAATTTCATTTCCATCAAAGGCATCCTCTCTCCTTGCCAAAAAAACGTTGCTTTAAAGCAGGACCAGCTTTAAAGACCAGAGCTGTGCAGCTTTCAGTTTTCACATGAATCACACAGAATCCCTATTTCAAAGATCTCTTCAACGTCTTTTGGAGCTACAGCCAGGGTATCAAATGTCCCCATTCATCTTGGGGAAGGGAAAACAGAGGATTTCCCTTCTCCCACCCAAGAAAGTTTCACAGGAAAGAAAGACATTTCATGGAAACTTTCTGTGAAAACAAACCAACTTTTCACCTACACTGTCAGGAAGCAATAAAGCTGATGCACTAATGGCCTGTTGTAAAGCAGTATCTTTTCATTATTTGTGGGAAGGTTTACTTTTGTTCCCCCTTCTCTTTTCACCATTCTTTGTCTTAAAGGGGGTGAAGAGCTAGTAATACGATGC
The DNA here is from genome assembly GCA_039877255.1 of Loriculus beryllinus. Taxonomy (NCBI): domain Eukaryota; kingdom Metazoa; phylum Chordata; class Aves; order Psittaciformes; family Psittacidae; genus Loriculus; species Loriculus beryllinus. Next base: position 25,399 of record JBCJKH010015050.1, on the reverse strand, counting down.
CTTCCCCATAAAATTCTCCTGAGTACCCTAAATGCTGCAGCATACTATCTGAATGGAACACAAAATGAGTGTATCCAGCTCTTCTGATGTTATCATAAGGCATACAACATTTGAAATCTTTGGTTCATGTGAAGCTTAGTTTTCTTTCCTGTGTAAACTCTAGCTACTCTGCCCACAGAGCAAAGACTGGAAGTACAATCCCAGGACACCCTACAGACAGAAATACCAGGAAGCACATGAAAATAATTTGCCACATACAAAACCTATGATGTTTCAAAGAATAATATCAACTTAGTTAATACCAGTCCAGAAACAGCAATTTTATAATGGCATGGTCTACCCTAGGAATGCTCAGCTCAGACTTTAAACACCTGTGTTATTTTCAAGAAGCATTTTAAGAAAAGCAGTTTCATCCTTATGCCACATAACCAGCTCCAATCAGTTCTTTTTTCCACAGTGTAATGTCTATTAAGTGCATCCCTTGGTGACAGAACTACACACAATATGGACATGACAGTGAAAAAACTGAAACCCCACAGTATCTAGTCAGCATCTGTGTATCGTTCAAACCTCTCCTCACTGTCTGCAACCTATCACAAAAGTGATCTGTGCTTGGGAGTGAAGTCTTAAGGGGTCCAGGACAGGAAAATATCATCACACATGTTTATGGTGCCATTAAGACTACCTAAACCAGATGGTTTCTGCTCCTTACAAGTGCTATTTGCATAGTAAAGACCATGCATTAATCATGAACAATATAACCACATAACCCAAATTAACCCTAAAAATAACTTCCACTGTAGAGATGTGAAATACTTAGTTCATGCATGTTTTCATTTCACAAGAGCCTTGTTACACCAATTACTCTTGTTGGTTTGGCAAAAGTTGGAAGTGCTGACGCCAAATTCCGCACACAGATGTATGTGCCTGGCTACTGCTGAAATAAAAATCAGAGGCTTTGACTTCCACTTTTCTTTTTATCCCTCTGGTCTGGAAGACATTCTATCAATCACAGACAAATTGAATATGATGCACGCCCACATGCACGCCCAAGTGGCTTCATGCACACAAAGACAAGCAGGCCATTTGCATTTAGAAGTGCTTTTCTGAGGTATGCATTTAGTATCTATGTTTACAGCTGGGGTCTGGGAGTTGATTTCAGGAATGGCATCCAGAGAACTGAATACATCACTGGCAGTTGAATAAACGCTTGCAACAGCCTGATCCTTGTCCTCAAAGTGGGTGGTATCCCTTTTTGTTGGCAAGTATTCCACGTAACAGGGACTGGATGGTGCTATTCCCCTCTCTACCCTTTCTCCATGCTCTTTCCCCTCTTCTCTTTTGGCCTCCTTTAATACGTTCAAGGCTCTGGGCAAAATGGCACAGAAAAGGAATGAGAGAAATAGGAATCCACACAAGTGAGTGTGCTTCTTGTGGGGTTTGGTGGTTTTTTTCCCTCCCATGTTGGAGTTGAAGAGACAAAGTGTTAAGCATTCAGCTGTGGGCTTTACCTGAACCTCCACCCTTGGGTGTCTTTCCAACCTTGCTTTCTCCCCTGATGCCCACAGTTTGGGCAGTATGAATGTGATGTACAGCACTGGGAAAGGAGCTCTTTTGTGAATTCAGCACCTCTTTGAGGGTCAAAGAAGCACCAGTGCTGCTCCAGATGCCTGCAAACTCACCTTCCTCAAAGAGCCATTGCCCATAAAACCAGGGCATGAGTGATTCTCGGCTCACACAGGGATGTGGTGAGCACCTACAGCAGCAAGCATACTGCTGAAGCAGGACGCTGGTTAAGATGTAGGGTCATCAGGCTTGAAACAGCAACTGCAGAGAAACCCTCCCAAGGCAGCTGCTGCTTAATTGCTGAAAAAACATTGAAGAATTCAGCCTGCAACCAACAAACCCCCAGTCCCACCACATGGTAGAGGCTATAGAGCCATTATGTAGCGCCTTGGAGTCTGATCCTGCAGCTCACGTTCTCATGCAGCCCCTGTCAGCTGTAACCAAAGTTCTGGAGAGTGAGAACGGCGCCCGGCTGTGCCAAGAGCCGTGAGCTCCTGCTTCAAAATACAGCTCTTTCATGAAGATGAGCCTATAATTCTGGCTTTAATAGTCTGTGTAAGCTGAGGGGGAACATATGCTTTGTAGGCTAAGTTATCAGGCTATGTACAAATTTAAGAGCCAGTCTGAGGCATGCAACAATATAAAATTCAGCTCAGAACTATAGCTGGAATGCTTCCAGCCTGCCTCTTCTCCACCATTATTAGGCAGCAAGAGGGAAAGTAGGAGACACAGAAAAGAGGTGTGCTGCTCACCTTGTTTCATTTTACCATCATACATGAATAAAAAAGATGAATATTTTATAACCTTCGCTTTCATCATAAATAATTTTGTGACAGTTCAGCAGTTCTATGGATTATTTACAGCTTTTTGGATGATGCGTGCTCCAAAAACATACAAAAATAATCATGGGGTTTTGGCTATTGCCACAGGAGCAGAGTACACCATTTAGGTTTCCTACATTCATTGCAAGGACACTCCAGGCTGAGGCTTCACAAACTCTCCCTTTTCATGGAGCTGTTCTGTAATAAAGCACCAACACTCCTGCTCCAAAAATGCCAAATATAGTTGAGAGAACTCCTTGATAACATGTTTTTGCTAAAAACTATTTATATTCATAGATTCCTGACAGTTTGCTTCATTTTGATCCAGTCTCTCTGCATTTAGCCTTCCCATTCTAGTTTTTTTAAACCTTGTTTTTGGTTGAAGATTGGAAAAAGAAACAGAAGCTCTAATCAGGGAAAAAGACATATAGCCACGTAAAGGACTTATGCTGTGCACACAATGACATGTAAATAGCCACGAATCTTTTGTTTTATAGCAAGACAAAACACAAACCAGACTGCTTCACTGTAAATTTAAACCCATTTCACTTTCAAGCTTCACTGCTTCCAGTTTGAATCAGCCTATTATCTTTAAGTATGAAATTAGGAAACAAGATCTGCTGTTTGTATACACCCAAAGATTAACATTTCCTTGAGGTTAACAGTGTGTTTCTGGGGATGGAAAGCACATAACACCAAGAAACACATTTCAGAACTGTTTTGCAAGAGCATTTTTGTTTTTATAGCAAATGCAGCTCAAGATTAAGAATATGCTTGAAAACCAGTGAGTGAAAAGTGCTATAAATGAAAGCAGTGAAGCTTTGTGGTGAAAGCAAAACAAATTATTACATGGCCCCAAAGTTAAAGACATCAAATTTGCAGTTTACAGTACATTTGCTTGCATCTTTTTGTGGTATGCAAAATAATGCATAAAAATTCAGGATTAAGCATATTTAAATGTCACTTGAATCAGAATTAGAATAATTGTTAGAATGTTAGAATAAGGCACCTGTTTGGAGCAGTATCTGCTCTGTAATTGCCTGGTCAATATTTGTAAGTTTGCTGAGGAATATCTCGCCAGAGGAAAAGCAGAATGCAGCATTGCTCCTTCCTTCACATTGCCCGAACCTTCAGTCTGTCCAGGAATAGTAAAAATATGAAACTACTAACAACATGTGATTTCTCTGCTAAATTTGCTTTGGGCAAATTCTCATCAGTGGAAGATACAAGGATAGAACAGGCTACTGCGTTTACTTCCCAGAGATTTCCATACAAGACAAAAGTAAAGCATACTCTTTAGTTATTTCCTCCCATCTGTCTGATTTTTCTTTCTTATTGAGCTCTCTTTCCAGTTCCCAACATGCCCTGCACTAACACAAACACCATCTCAAATATATTACTGAGGCTATCAGTCTGGGCTGCTAAGAGTGACTGATTCCCTAAAGAACTGAGCTAGGTTTGGCTAAAAGCTGGAGAGTTTCCTCACCCATTGGCAGTGGAAGTGCCCTGTGCCTTGGTGGGTTTCTCTCCTGCTAAAGTCTGGAAAGGCTTCTAGCATAGCACTTGGCTCTCTTGGTCTGCAGTCTTTTAAAGGTGGTGAGGCCAGAAGGATACCATGTGAAGCCACCATCATTTATTGTTTCTGCTGACCTCCCTGAGTCTCACACACTTCTTGTCAGAGTAAAACTATGCTGGTGATATCAAGCCTTGACTGTCTGTGTCAGGCTGCAACAGTGTCCACTAAATTCTGAACGAATTCTAATAACCCTGCCGGTATATGTTATTTTGGCATATCAAGACTAAGCAAAGGTGGGCAGCAAGTCAGGTAAGAAAGGAAGGGCCAAGTGCCATTATTACATGCTTCACGATCATTCTGAGGACATCTCACTGGTTAAATCATCACAGTAAAGTGTCAGGCAGAGATTGTGGGAGAGCATCCTTGGAAGGCATCTCTGGGACGCAGTCATCTATGCTGTGCATTGCATACTGGATGAGAGACTGAAATACAGAGAGACTGGGTGTGTTTTGGGGGGTAAAGGGGTCAGTTTGGAAGTTTCACAGATTCATTCCCTGAATTTTCTGCAGTCAAGTCCTTTAATTATAGGAACCCAAATCTTGACAGACAGAAAGCTCTTCAGACAGAGAGGCACAATTAGAAAACAGAGGAAACACAGGTTGTTTGCAGTTCTAAGTACAGTCCATAAAACTTGTAGAATTCGATCAGTGTCTGCAATGCTGGATGAACTCCAAGTTCCAAGTGAACATGCAGAATCCAAGGTCTATGCATAATTTTTGCATATCAAGCAGCCCATGGTGCTTTAAGTTGCATATATGTGCAGTGAGAATAGTGGCTACCTGCCAAACATTTTCTAACCTGGATGAAGAGGCGTGCACATCGAACATCAACCTGCCCAACACCATCAGAAAACCCCAGGGCTGGGGCTTGTAGCTCTGGAGTCTAAGCTGCGCTGCCACTAACACCCATCTCTTGTTTCTCTCCTCTTTCTCTCTTCTTCTCTGTTATTAAAATTGCAAAGCAGACATACACCCCCTCCAGACAGGGGAACTGTGCAAAGTGTCTGGAGAAGGTGTACAAGTAAAATAGGACTTCTTGTGCTCAGACTGCAATTTTTACGTTGCTCTGAGAAGACTCTAGCTTTGTAACTCCTCAGAGCCATCCTCTCTGGTACCATAGACACAGCCACCTACAGAATTACAGCATCACAGAATCAACTAGGTTGGAAAAGACCTTTAAGATACCTTGTTGAAGACCAAATCCTAAGCCTGCAGCCACAACAACTCCACCTTCCACTGTCACTGAAGAATTAACTCCTTTAGTGCTGTCAGTTAGTGGCAAAAGGCTGAAACCCAATCCCAACAAATAACTGGAGAAAGTCTATTTGACCTTCAACTTCAGTAAACTCAGAATCATGAGAGGGAGTAAACAAGGAGCCCTATGAGGCTTTATTTAATGTCGGTTTTCAGAAGATAAGCGTATTTTGACTTATTTTCTAGGTTTTGCAGTACCCTTTTTTTTGCTAACACCATTCTTGGCACATTTCTTAGCTTAAATATTTAGAGAATCAGATGGCACAAAAAAAAAAAAACCACCTTACAGTGTAGCTCAACAACACGGAAGGAGAGCAATAGGTGATGTGGGAATTCACTGAGAGGTTCTACGGACTACCACAGTGACCAAATGTCCCCTGGGCAATGAGGAAAACAACAGCTTCTTGGAAAACAGAGTCAATATAGAAAGGAAAAGATGTGAAAGCAAGAGAATTATCCATCTGAGAGCACTGAATCAGTGGAAGGAATGACTAGAGAACAAAGAAAAAAGAGGCAGGTAAGAGGAGATTACAGACAGATGCTTCACATATGGGGCTTAACTCTGGGTAGACTCCCTCCACCCTGGTTTTCCAGGCAAATCAACCACTTGGTTACTTCACTGCCTACCAGTTGTACAGAGCAGCTGGAGAATGTGCCTGAGCAGTACCTGTGGGAAACCACTGCAAAGCAAGGCAGTTTACACATACACACTCCTCTGGACATGGGAAACAGATCCAAGAAATACACACTCCCCCAGCCCCTGTAAAGTAGAAATGAATAATTAAAATACAGGGGAAGGTAAAGCCAAA
>JBCJKH010015049.1:0-17592 GCA_039877255.1 Loriculus beryllinus | reverse complement strand
TCTACCTCACATGAAATCTGAATGCAAAAAGCGCATTAGTGAAACAATATTTTACATTGCATGATCTTCAGAATCTGAATGTAGTATTTAAAACATTATAGCTTTTAAATTCACAGCAACAGAAATGTCCAGTAGGCATCAATACACACTGCCAGATGGAGTTTGTATTTCTGCATAAAAGCATTGGAAATATAAGAACTTTTCCACGCAAGCTGTTCCACATGCTGACTCCAGCATTGATTTTACTGAGGAAAATGTAAAAGGTTGTGAAAATGAGGTTCCTGAATCCTTTAAAGGAGGCCTGAGTTATTTTAGAGACCTGCAATACATCAAGGGTATAAAGTTTCACCCTCAGAAAAATGGGGCATAAATCCTTCCTTTAATATCATGAGGACATATAGCTGGATTGTAATTAGAGTATATGAATAGAAGTGCTGCTTGCTGACAAAAACTGTGAATCCAAAGTAAAGTTACGCAACTTGAAGCCTTGTACAAGCACTTGTTAGCATGTTAAATCATGTCTTTTTATAATCATTATAACACTAGTCCTAGGTCTCCACAAAAAAAAAATCTTATCTGCAAAGATATATGACANNNNCAAAGATATATGACATGATCTCCGTTTTCTTACCAAAATACAAACAAGCAACATAGAGTACTTCCTGACAGATAAATGAATTAGAATCATCCTTATATTACAGCACCGATTTTCCTGGCACACTAAACTCCAAATTAGAACTACCTAAACCCTATAACATCAGTTACTACTCAAAAACATGCAAATCAGATACTGTCTTCTCAGTCCTGCAAGCATATATGTGCTACCCAGCTCGTACTAGAGTGGTGAATTTTGAGTGGCAAAGCAAGGTTCTATCCTTTAATTTGTATATTTATATATATTTGATTTTGGAAAATATGTAAGTTTGTAATAGGTGCTTTAGTAGATACATTTTTGTGTAATGCGAGTGTCCTGGTTTTGGCTGGGATAGAGTTAATTTTCCTCCTGGTAGCTGGCAGTGCTGTTTTGGCTTTAGTATGAGAACAATGCCGATAACACGCTGATGCGGGTGTTCTCCTTGTTGCTCAGTAGCACTTACCCTGATCAAGGACTTCTCAGTCTCATGCTCTGCAGTGAGAAGGGGCACAAGAAGCCAGGAGGAAGCAGAGACAGGAAACCTGACCCAAAGTAGCCAAAGGGGTATTCCATACCATAGCACGTCATGTCAATTATAGAAACTGGGGGGAGTCACCCTGAAGGGACCATTCACTGCTCAGGCAGGGTATTGGCCAGCGGGTGGTGAGCAATTGTATTGTGCATCACTTGTCTGTCTGGAATTTTATTCCTCTATCTCTTTTTGTTGCCTCCCTTTCCATTGCAATTATTTTTATTATATTTTACTTTTTTCAATTATTAAACCGTTCTTATCTCAGCCCATAGTTTTTTACCTTTGCACTGGGCAGTGGGGGAGGAGGGTGGGTGAGTGAGTGGCTGCATGGTATTTAGTTGCCACCTAGGGTTGAACCAGGACACTGAGGTAGACATCAGTTTGACTTAATTTATTTTGCCCTTGACTAGATTACAACCCCCTGCAGAATTAAGGAGTGGTAATGAGCCTTGGACTACATTCAGAAAGCTAGGCCTTGCAAAAAAAAAGAGCTTCAGCTCAGCCAAACACTTGATTATGAGGGTATCATAAAGTACAGAATGTGAGTGTATTTGGAGGAACTGAGCGGTAGCTAATGAGCCCCTCCAGAACCTACAGGACTGACAAACAATGCCACATGTTTGTGGTCTTGCCAGCCAGAAGGCAGCTAGATTGATCAGAGAACATAGGAGAGGGGGAGAAAGGGAAGAAGACCAGTTTCCTAGTAAAGCGTTCAAATGACAGATATTGCTATCTTGTACCTGCATCTGTCTTGAATATAGGAAATACAGTTTTTAGTTTGCAGCTGTTAAATTAATTTCACTGCCATTTCACTGTCATAAAAATTAAACACCTGAAAATAAACCTGCAGAATTTCTCATGGGTTTGTGGGTTTCTTTGGGAGTTTTTTGTAGGTGGGGGGGTGGGTGTTCTGCATTTGGTTTTTTTTGCTTATTTGTTTTGCTTTGGTTTTACGTAGAACAATTAGGATCGATCCAGTCTAATGAGCTCATATGAAACAATAAACAAAACTCATACCTTTTCCAACTCATTTCTATCCAAGCCAATTGGATAGTTTAACTCAAAAATACAAAAGGAAACAAAGATCCAAAGCAGCCATGATCCAATTAATATGTCTTTTGTCTTCAAAGATTTTGTATTAGGGTACCACAGAAGCTAAAACTTCACAATAATCTGCTGTACTGAAGAAAGTTAGAAAGAAAAAGAGGATCACAAGATAATGCAACAATTCGTGGACGTTCTTAAATCTTCTTAAGGCAGTGGTTGTTACACTTTTTTCTTATGCCATGTTATGATCTGTTTCTACCCATCCACTGGAGAGCTGCTGTAATGAGCCACATATTTCTCCCACGTGTGTGGTATCCAGGTCCACCAGACCTGGCCATGCCAAGCAATGATGGCATGATGATGGGAAATACATTTTTTTTTTCCCAGTAAAGAAATATCTGGTCAAAGGAGTAAGAAATTAAGACCTGCCACCTAGGGTACCTGAGGTGCCTAAGACCATGGTCTCAAGCATCAATACCCCCTTTGTCTAATTCCTCACTGGGTTCCTTGGGCAAAATTGCTTGTGCTTACCTCAGCTTGGCTATCTTCTCTCACTGCTGCTCTCACTACAGCTCAGTTGCTTTCCACTCTCCAGAAGAGCTTGCAGCCTCTGCAGCTACCTGAGCTGCAGCTTTCATAGCAGCTGCTATTGAGGTGGAAGCCTCATGGAAGATGAGGGACACAGCTCTCTCATTCATGAGCTGGTACAACCAATGCTGAGAGAATTCATTTTCCAGTGAGACTCTTCAGGACCAGTGGTGGACTAACAAGCTTGCCTGTCTCAGACTCCCAAAGGAGAAATAAAGTCTGCTTTTCTGCCCTCTCCTATCTTAAAGGATACTAGGCTAGGCTGCTTTTATAGTGAAAATGTCCCCCACTGCCCCCAAAGGCTTTTAAAATTACAATAATAATACATATAGGCTAAGCTGGTGGGAGTAAGGGGCTTACAGGTACCTATTCCTGTTATTAATGTCCAGAACAAAGCTTCAACCAATGAAAAAGTTGCTTGCTTTTCCTTTTTCATTAAAAAACGTGGAATAAAGAGACGGATCTGCTTTATCCCTGTAGACACTCTTTAAAGTACAGCTGTCTAGCTTGTGGCAAAGGACAAGCTTAGCATATGGTGATTTTTATCCCAAAGATGACTCCTTCCTCACTGCTTGAGGATTCCTTTTTCCTTCCTCCAAAAAACAACATTTGATAGCTGTCTAATTCATGACTGAACTGCACACACTTGCCTCACATCATACAGTGAGTGACCCAGATACGTAGCTTACTGCTTTGCAAAGCACATTCTCCTGCACTGACAGATAAATCAGTTTCTCATGGCTGCTTAAAAATAGCAGCTATAGCTGTTGGAGAAGTCCTCTGCAAGTGCAGCCAAAACATGAAATTGTGAGAGTAATCCACCACGCTCTTGACAAGCCAAAGGAGAGGCTGGTACACATGCTATCACCAACCCTCACATGCGACCCCACTGGCATAGCAACAAAGCTGGAAAATCCTCGAGGTACGCCAAAGCCTGTCAGTAGTGCTAACGTGATTAGTTAAGGGGATCTGCGTGTTTTCCTCATGCAGGCACGCAAAGTGCTGGTATCATTCAGTTTGGGCACTCCTCTTAACTGGGTCATCTCTGCTGTAGGTCCTAAGTAGACATAAAAGCCTTCAATCCATGCTAATGCTGTCAAAGCCAGCCTGATAATCTTGTCACTTTTCCTAAGGTGTCAGCATAACTGGTCTTGGCTAAGAGGTAACTCAGCTACTTATGTCTATGCCATAGCTTTCGGTCAAGAGTACTTGTTCCATTTTGCTCTTGTGCCATATTCCATTAAAAATGAGCCCCTGAAGTAGACCTGAATAGGTAGAAAACACTTTCCCAAATGATATATATTTTTTTTTCCCCACACTGAGAACATTAAAGACAGCACAGAATGATAAACGAGCAAGAAGGAAAGAGTCCCATTCTACCTAACCTGACTTAATACATTTCATCTCAGATGTTTCCCCAGACCTTCTGGGACAGGAAGCTCTGAAATATAAGCAACATTAGAAAAGAAGTAGTGGTAGCAGAGGTGGCTTTAGAAATCAGTTGAGTAAGAGGATCTCAACTGCAATCCTTCACTTAGTCAATGCTGTAAAATGAGTATTGTTTGGTTTGGGTGTATGGTGGATTATTTTTGTTTGGTTAGTTTTTGTTTATTTGAGGTTTTTGCTCAGGATTTTTCAGAAGATGGGGGAAGTCATAAAAAAGATGGAAGCTGGCAATGGTGACTGCTTGATCTTTGCTACATATTCCCCCTTCCGATGTGAAAAGGATTTTTGGTTGTATACCACAAGACCCATTTCTAGATGTCTTTAAAGCCCTATATGGGCCTTAAGTGACAAACCTGAGCTGTGTAAAAAAAAACCCTTGAGAAAGGTGAATTAATTCACCACAGTAATTAGATCAGTAAGGTCTAGGAAAAGCTAAGCCATTCTCAGCATGCCACTCACTCAGGATGCGTGTCTATCCGGATTGGTAGGAAGCATGTGCACATTTATGCACTAAAGAAAAGAACAATACCGTGGCAATTGATTCCCATGAAATTACCATATCACACCCAGATTACCTCTGCATTCAATTTGATGGGTATGTTTTCTAAATTCCAGCAGAATTCCTTGAAACCTGTCACATCTTGAATATTCACAGTAAGCTGGTCAAGGTGAGCTAAAGGCAGCAAGAAGAAAATGACAAGTTCTGTGGCATGTGCTGCAGACAGGAAGCCAAGTTCCTATCAAAATAATCTATTCTGACCTTAAAAAACTTCTGAGCAATGTGGAAATACTAGTATACTGAATGTTTTCTCCATACTGCATACTGTCCAGAATGGAAACTTTAAAATGGCTCTCCAACCATTATGACCAAGATTTCTTTTACCACTTGCCTATCCCAGTAATTTTAATATAAGAAGTTAATAAAAAAATGAATGAAAATAAGTATAACCCTTTTTTCTCCATACAACAGCAAAAAGTAGATATTTCAGTTACAGCATCACAAATACTTGACAAATGCCAAAAATAAAATATTTTCTGGTGCATTTCATTAAAGACACCATTGAGTTTTTTAATTGCTTGATATCTTTGCACACTCATAATGTTATCCCCACTTTATTCTTACCAGGAAGGATGAGTCAGCAGAACTCATTTTCCCACGGGTACTAACTCTAGTGTCTTGTCCTCCAAATCAAGAAGAAACAAGCCAGCTGGGAAACTAGTCTGGGAGCCACAGTGGTGTGGAGCTCCAACTGAAATGCAGTGTTTCTCATCCAACTCATGGCAGGGTCAGCCCTCAATTCACTTGTGAAGCTTCCAGATACCAGCTGATCATCTCTGAGCGTGGGCTGAGTAGATGCATGACTGCCTCTGTCACAGAAATACTAAGCCACCGAAAGTGATGCTCAGGTTATACAGGGGCTGCATATTCGTATCCTACTTGTGAGTCAGTTCTGCTTGCTGGGAACTGGCATCCTAAGGTGGCTTCACAAATATTCCTTTTGGCAGCTCTAGCCTTAAGCTTCTCCCTCCCTTGTATCTCCTGCATCATTCATGCTTCAGTAGTACCACCCATGTCAGTAATTGGTAGGGTTTGCGGGAGCTGTGCAGAAGCACTCCAATCAAATTGATACTACTGTTGAAACACTTGCGCAAAGGTGGCTTTAGTGGTATCCAAACCTTAAATCAGAAAGGAAGGACAGTAATGGCTGAAGTTAATTGCTATTAAAAAAGAGAGGGGTGGGGTGGGTTAAAGTGTGCTCACTCCTGCTATACTGCAACTATACCGTTAGCAGCTAACTAACGCCTTTCAGAGCTGTCTCTGAACACAGTAAAAGCAGGCGCAAACCCTTTGAATACAGGATAATCACTTGCACAATGAGGACCATAATTTCCATTATCAGTATAATTGTTGGGAACACTGTGGTTACATCAAGCATCTTTGACTTCATTTGTGGAGTCATCCATGGCACAATGCTGCTGAAACTAATTCCTCGACCAGATCAGTTCAGGACGGCTATCTGCTTTCAGCTGATTTACTGGTAACTTGCCACTGTAACTAACTAGCAGGAATTAAGGCAGTTGAGGATTATCCTGCTTTGAAAAGAAAATCCAAACAAAAATACCATTTCATTCAAGATTGCTCCCATATAAGATCATTAAGCTGCAAGAATGTCTTTTGTTTCATATATCATACGTACAAAATACAAGAGTATTCTTTCACTGCACTTTTTCTGCTACTTCTAATGAAGTGCCAGAACCTAAATGCAGAAAGCAGACGGGGTAACAAGTAGCAGTAATTTACAGTTCTGTAAGCATATTACACCAAATACTTAGGAACCTACAAAATAGTAATAAAACAAAACCTCAGCTTTTTAGTAAATGATATCAAGAATCCTTTCAATAAAATGGTCTCTCACTGTTGACTTCAAATCAACATCTAGCCTTTAGCTAATACGAGCTTCATTGAGGAGATTTAGCTGTATTACTGTAAAAGGCAATATTTATTTAATGAAGCCCCATATCTTTTTGGAATTGATAAGTATTCCTATTATACTTAAGATGAAAAAGTAAGGCAGAGAGTTTCCTTAACTCACTGACTTGTCCTTTATTAACCCTTGGCATGGTTACAGGAACCCAGACCACTATCACATTCTATCAGCAGTGCTCAAAGCACTTTCTATTCTACTAACCATTTTCATGCAAATTTAGAACACTTCAGGAAACATAGAGGAGACAACACTGAAAAAATCTTCAACACAAGGGTGAAGCAAGAGCTTTAGGTTGTAATCGTCTGCCTTCATGCTCTCTGATGACTGGGAGAGTTCCCAGAGTTTTAGAAAGGCAAGAAACTTTTGCACTTAAATAGGAGGTACTTACATTTATATTGTTCTAAAAGAGGAAAGAGAAGGAAAATGGAGAAAAATAAAAAGAGAAAACGCAGTGCTGCTTGGCACTGTAGTAGATGGTTTATATAGCAACTCATGATAGGTATGTAGAAAATACCCAAATCTTCAAACCTGCAACAACTTAACTTTATTTTTGGGATTTAAATCTAGTTGAAAACCTAGTAAATGCATCAGCTTAAAATGAATTTCTTTAAGAAGTGATCAATTTTTTTATTAATTTTATTTTTCTGCAGCTGTGGAAATGTACATTAACTGCACAACTCCATTGCTACTGCAAAGCTTTAATCTCATTTGTATATTCTGATTGTTCTCCAACACTAAACATGCCTCTAGCAAAGCAGATCTCAACTTATTAGCACAGATTTTAATAATTTCTCCCTCCCTTTTCTTTCTCTCTTTTCTTTTTTTTTTTTTAATATTATCCTTTTCAAGTGCCTTTTTTTTTTTTTTTTGGTTACACATTAAATTTGACATAAAAACCTGCATTATATCAACTGGTAATAAATATATTTAACTTACAGATTTATTTCTTTACTAGCCAACTGTTCTTCCCCAGTCACACTCCAAGGTTTATTGTAATACATCTGGCTAAACAATCTTGGTTTATTTTTCAGTAAAAATATGGATTCTTGCTGACAGCAAAATTTTATTGCAGAGCTATTGGAAAGTAATATCTGTTCACTATAACAAGCTCCCCCGAATCTCTGCTATCAACCAGAAACCTGTTATGGGCCATTTGTTTCGTCTTTTTTTCCTCCTCTCTCTCTCTTAAGCAAGTGTAATTGGAGCAGGAGCAAAAAAAAAGAAAAAGCATCCTTGAAGGACAGATCTCCAATGGTCAGCCTTCAAAAGTGTTAAGCAGTATACGTTGCCTGTATGGATGCTATCAGTCAGTGCACCTCAATTCCCTCTTATATGAGAAGACTGTCTGTCTAGCATTTCAACTGAATTTTGACAGCTGGAGCTTCTTTTCAGGTCTCTGAAATGAGAGTTTCCTGACCCAATGCACCCATTCTTATTAATAAGAAAAATCCTCCCCAAACCTATACAAAAAATGAAAGACCACCGAAACTAAAATAACCAACATCCCTCTGGCCTCCCCCAAAAAAATAAAATTAAAAAAAAGCACAAAAAATCTCAAGAAAAAACATATGAGCAAGGAATTCTTCTTTACTAAGAAAACTCATTTTGAGCTCAGAAAACATGGGCTACATCTTTTGAACAGGGCCAGATACAACTCCCTTGAAGTAATCTCAAATCTCTGAGAAATACACCTGTCCAAATTATTGTATTCCTTATTGAGCATATTGAAATGTAGGCATGCGTATTTAACTGATCTGAACTACCACCACAATAAGAGTTGGAAAGCAAAAGAGTGAGCAAGCTCAGCCAGGAATGGGGTACCAGGTACATCCACTCACTGACTCTTATGTAATTGTGGTGGTACTTAAAAGAGCAAAGACAGCAGCAGAGTTGTTTAATATGTTACTAGAAAGGGAAAATTTTTGTCATAAGCAATTTTTTTGCTGTAGCTGCTTAACTTCCCTTACATTGACAACATAAATTTGCCCCAAGATTCTCCATAGAGACAATAATTGCCATTAATTACACCTTGTACTTGAGGTAGGCTTTTTATCAACAAGAGAGAAAAGTAGAAAAAGTCACTCCAGAAAAAATAAAACCATTAAATTTTGCACTTTGCAATTCCTGATTGATATTAACATGAAGAGGAGGGAAACTATCTTCATCAACAGGGCTGGAAAGCAAACAAAATTTAAAACATGAATATTTCCATTACAAAGGCTACATATATTGCTTGGAATCACTCTGAGCTTTCCTTCCTGTGTTCTCCATTTTAAGTTCATTCATTAACAAATTTTTTATAGGAACAGTTTTTCCATGCCAGATAGTCACAGCATCCATACTTCTACTAAAATAGAAGATGCCTGTGAAAATGTAATGTCAGGGAGAAATCTAAGAAGGTTCAAATAAACTTTTTTGACCTTTAAATTATTCTTGTTTGCAATACTTTCAGGCTTCAAGATAAATCTGCTTCTGCATATTACTATTCCTCCTAGAACTAGCATCCTATTTATCAAATAGGATGTCAGGAAAGGTGATGAGTCCAAAGCAGCACTGGTGTATTTCTCAAAGCCTTCAGAAGCATCCATCACATAGGGTCCCTAACCTGGACACACAGAATAAAGTGGAAATAAAAATAGAACATGAACAGAAATCCACTTTGAAGTTGACCTGGAGAATGTTAGTGGTTAGCCACTTTAATTCCTAGCTATGTGTTCTGTTATGAGCAACTATCCTCCAGATGGGAAGCTTTGGAGTCACATTTTGTTGGGACTATTTCAAATGCATTATGTATGCACTGAATCATAATCATGTTTAAGAACACATCTGAAATAAAAGTGAAGGCATGATAAATTTTTGATTTAAAGAATAAACAGTATGACAAGAAAAAAATGGCTCAGTTCATACCTAAAGCTAAAAGGAAATTCACCAACTATTGACATGAAAAATTATATATATTGAAAAGTCACATTATTTTATCATACGAGAAAGGCAAAGTGATTCACAATATCACCCTGCCTTAGGTGTCTTTATTAATTCTTTATATCTGAAAATACGAATCTTTTCCACATTACAGGTCTAAAAATCTAAAGGAATGTCACATTTTCATCCCCATTTCTGCAATTTTGCTTAGCAATTTCATAATGAACTTCTAATTTGCATCAACCTGAATTAGTTAAAATGCCAAAGGTCTAGTTTAATCTATACTTTAGCCTCTGCAAATCTGGAAGTAAGTGACTATATAATCAGTATCAAATCAATCAAACTAAACCCAGGATACCTGCTGCAAGATAGCCAACACGAGATGGCCTTGGCCCTTTTCTCTCATGCTGCTCTTCTCTGTAATCAAAGGGGGCAGAACACCCGATTGCCAGTTTTGCCAGATTCAAAGGGAATCTACCCCTAACCCAGGATCTATTTATCAATACAAATAACCCATTTTTTAAAATTGTAAACATCTATTTGAAAACTTACTAGACAAGCCTAGAATGGATCTGAGCTTCTGCTATAGCACACCTTGAGCAGCCACCCACTTTTATGAAGAATAAATTTAAGACAGCGGAAGCACAGATCTTATTCATTGGTCTGTATCTGCCTATAAGAGAAAAGGCAATTTTCAAAACATCCCTACAAATACAGCTTGAAAAATCGGGGTGATAAATTTATCCTGCATGAATGCTAGCTCGTATCAACAGGACAGGGATCAATGAATTCCTTTAAATGGAATCCTAAGAGTTGTTGACTAAATATGGATTCCAAAGAGGACTATAAAAGCAGTAATTTATCTTTAAGTTGCTTAAGAGATGCTGGGTTTCAGATACCTAAATAAAATTGCCTGAGAGTTTCTTGCTGATAGTATACATATTTGAGATTATGACACACACACAAAAAGCCTCACGCTTATCTACCAGCTTCATCATATCTAACATCAGTCTATGCTCAGACCTTTAAGGGGTTGCCTTCATCTTCAGTAAGTCTAAGAAAACATTTGCATCTCTGTCTCTTAGCACAGGCAAAGAATTCCAACATCCCCAAAGACACTCAGTCTGCAAAGTGTGTCTATGAACCAGTTAAAGCGTTATGGAAAAAAAGGTATTTGTTTCTTAAAAGCAGAAAGAACAGAACGCAACAGACTCTGTGACAGCAATGCTATCTGCTTGGGTAGAGTGTTAGACAACCTCATGCCACCACACAGCTGGAGAAGCACATAGTGCTCCTCCAGTTATAAACACGGTATCCATACTGTCCAATGGTCCAGCCTCTTCTGAGGAGTGGATCTCCTATCCCTAAATCCTCTCATATCTTGCAGTACAGGTCGAT
Source organism: Loriculus beryllinus (assembly GCA_039877255.1). Classification (NCBI taxonomy): domain Eukaryota; kingdom Metazoa; phylum Chordata; class Aves; order Psittaciformes; family Psittacidae; genus Loriculus; species Loriculus beryllinus. The sequence continues at coordinate 6,536 of JBCJKH010015049.1, read as the reverse complement.
TTAAAAGCCTCAAAGCTTGCATACAGTCCTAGTGGAGGCTGCACAAGTGAAGCAGAAAATCATCCAAATACATTTTTAAAACACCAAGATGTGCTTCATGAGGAAAAAAAATCACCTGAAAAATAATCTGCAACCTGTCTGCTCTCAGCATGCTTTTTCTAACTTTTTTCTTAAACATAATAGGAAAATAGACGGACTCTAGTGGATTAAAAAAGAGAAAAAAAAGCAAGCTGGTATGACTTTCATGTCATAGCTGTTTGAAATTCACTTTTTATAGATGGCAAGGAGTTGCTGATAATAATTTTATGACATTATTAATACCTGGCATTAAATTTGACCTAAATGACTTAATCAGTGCTCTTTAGAATCAGGGTTATGCCTTGATCTAGTAGCATATGAAGTCACATGCCTAATTTCATGGTGGTGAGTCATCCCCTCTGATTCAGTGAGGCTATGTCCATAAAGAGCACTGCAGCAGTACATCAGAAACACCCAAGCTCATTCCAAGCACAGTCCGTACCTGTGCAAAGCTCTTGTATTTCAAACATTGCAGCTGTGTTAAGAAAGTATCGAACTTTGTTGAACTGATATACCATTTCTGGTTCTAAAACCAGAATATCGACGAGTGCTGCATACAGCAGGGATCTGACGCAGTGCTGGCTATATACTAAGGCATCTAAATAAAATAAACCTGACATTGTTCACAACCTCATTTAAAGGTCTTGTATATAGTGGAAAACTACCTCATGCTAGAATATGTCTTCAGAAATACTAGGAATTTGGAGAGTTTTAAAAGCACCACTATCAAAAAAAGATTGCTAAATTTAACATATGTCAGGTTCAAGGTTTAGTCTTTGCTAACATTCAGCAAAATCTACTTGATGAGATTCTTTTGAAAATAATAATTTAAAAAAAAAGCAAAGGAGCTTATTGTTTTAAGAAGACCGATTCCAAATATTTTCTTAGCAAGAACAAGGAGTTGCACTACTATGCATCATTAGGTCAAGGCACACTGTTGTCTTCAACATAACATTTACCTCAACCTAATGCTAAAATGACAGCCTTGAATAAGATTTCTATTGTGTTATTTTTACATTATGTAATGCATATAAAAGCTTTTTTATATTTTTCTACTCTGAGTTTGCTCTGTGTGTAATACTGCCTTCATTACTTGACCTGGGTGGGTGCTGCAGCATGATGTGATTTTTACTAAAGGGCCAGGATTGTGCAGGTCACACATAGTCTACTAGCTACTAGCTCCTTGAAGAACACAGGAAGAGAAGCCTCTGCAAAGGCAAATGATTATAAAGGTGCATAAAGCTCTGTGTGGGGCTGTGCATTCCTTACCATCCATAAAGCGCAGAAGCTAACAAAAAGATTTATTCCAAGTAAGAAAGAATAAACCAAGCTAAGACACACACAAAAAAATCCTTTCAAGTTTTAGCTCCATTTAGTCATTCTCTATGTAAGACTGTCTGCAGATCTCATACCTATAATGTCAGCTTTAGGGGTATTTCATATTCAGCCTTCCAGTGTATGACAGTGTGCAGTGATTTATATGTAGATTCCATAGCAGCGAAAATCAGGACAAGAGCTACTATTCAGGCCTTTGACAGAAGCCAGCCAAATGTAATTATAAAAGGAGTTAGGAAGAGTCATCTACTTCTATCCATCTATTCTGAGACATTATTGGGGAAAAAAATGGTAAGGAAGATAACAAGCATATTGAGAATCTCTAGGCATTTCAAAACAACTCTTACTCTGCACTCTGGGGGTTTTTTAAGCTTTTCTTTCAACACTGCTTCTCTGAAAGAACAAATGTTCTCTATCTTTCTATTAAAAAACAACAGTGTATAGTTAGGTCCTAAAGGGGCAGAAAAGCTAAAGCAGAAATTATAGAAAAATGAGCTATTTACTACAATGTAGTAATTAGGAGGCTGAGGTTTCTCCCTGTTGCCGCTCTGTGCACATATGATGATCCCAAATGAACAGCCTATATTTTCAAACACCACACAAAGTGAATTTCCATCAGGGCTGCAAAAAGATTGGGAAAAATCACCTTGCAAGTCACTTCACTTTATTTTTAAAAGCTCACCAAGGTCACAAGCCCAAGGAAATCTTAATTAAAGTCAATGGAAGATGCAGAAGCGAGGCAGGAAGAATAAGATGGCAAGAAAAATCATTTTTAAAAACATATTGGATTATGTGAAGCCAGGGAGGCTTGACACCATCGATTTCAGAAATGATTTAAAGATAAGAAACCAAGTATTGTAGGAATTACAACAAGGCAAAGCAGGCTGGGAACATACACACATCCACTTTCCAATTCTAAGAGATACAATGAAGGCTAAAACTTAAGGGTGCCTAAACCCAACGGGCTTTCATTAGGAGTCACATATCAGGGCTTCAGTAAAAAAACCCAAAGAATAGACTAGTCATGTTACTGGAGCAAATGTTTTAGTCTTTCCTCTTGTTAATTGCTAGTAAAAATCACAGTACTTTCCCCCCACTCCATACAGTAGTGTTTTACACATCCCACTCTACCCTCCACCCCCTGCCATTAGTGCTGGAAAAGATGTCATCATAATTATTTCCTGTCCAAGCATACAAATATAGCTTTCCAGCAAGTTGAGAAGCTGCCTCAGGAAAGAATAGAAAATGAAACAATCCTCAAGCTGAACCATCATTTATTATGCATAAAAATATTGGCAACACATGATACTTTCATGAAGCTTCTCCTCCTCCTCATTGTTCAGCAACAAAAAAAGCCCTCCACAGGTAATAAGCTTAAAGCAATCTTATACAGCTGCATCCTAAACTGACATGGAAGACATAAGGTCAATTGCTTAAAGGTGTAATCACCATCAACAGCGCTTTTCATTATCTAGGTGGAGATTTTGCATCTCAACCTCTAAGACACCCGACCCCTCTCAGCACTCATTGTCCCCTAGTGCATTCTGCTACAGGTAGCAGCATGACAGTGAGACAAAGCTGGGTTCAAAATAAAGAATGGAAACATCTTACATATTCTATATGCTCGCTGCTAGCTATAGTAAGCAAGGAAAACCAGCATAAAGGTAAGCTTTTTAAGGGTTTGTGCAGAACCACAAAGGTATCTGGGAACCCACAGGACACTGAACTCAATAGATAGGTGCATTTGTAGAATGAGAATGGGGAAGGATCTCCAGGGAACTCCCCACAATTTCCCAGGAAGTTTTCGGATGAAAAGGATTATTCTCTTGCTTTTTAAATAACAGAACACTGACTGCTCTTTTCAGCAAAGCATTAGAAAATGCAGTTCAGGATTTTACAATACAGAGCTAGAGACTCTTAACAAAGCAGAAAAGCTGTCTGATTCTAGCAAGTTAACTGCAACTGCTTTTTAGCTTGAGGCTGTGCTGGCTAGAGGAATATTAGGTTTGCAATCAATTTTACTACCCCCTGTTGTTTTCCAGATGCACATACTGAATATTAGTTGCAAACAGTTATATTTAATCTGAATAAAATGTAAGTAGTTAAGAATTACACAGATGTTTAATTATTAAAAAAAATACCAACAAAATGTAGATGTGTTAAAGAGCTGTATTGTATATCAAAATATACCACATCTTTTCATGCAATGCTGCTTCCCTTCAGGAGAGTGTATCACTTGCTTGATAGCCAGATGAAATAAGAAAATGAAAACATTACATCCCCCTGAAAATACCAGAGGACTTACTTTGAAATGACCTGATTGCTTCTAGAATTATCTGATTAATAGCCAATGAAAGAATTTAGCCAAATACCAATATGGTAATAGATTCAATACTACTACATTTGTGAAACACATTCTCAGTGTTAATTTGGCTATGCTATCTTCTCATGCTCACTACCAGTCTCATTACTACTGAAGGAAGCCACTACCTCTTAAGTGTCATGGGAGCTATACGCTTGTTACTGCTATTCACCCAGTATATAAGCTACATGGAGCAAACAATTAAGTAAATGAATTGTTCTCAAACATCTTTTATTTTTATGAAACTGACTGCAGCCTGTAATTATCTGGAGATATTATGTCAGCAGCGTTTGGCCTATGACATGCTTGAATATTGTGCTTAGAGAATTAATATTGCCATAGGTCACCTTGGGATGCTTACGCTCTTCCCTTTCTTGATGATACACTTAATTAAATTTAGGTATATACATGGAGGAAAGACACTGAAGAAAAGGCAGCTAAGGGGAGCCAGCTTAATGGATTAAAAAATTTGAGGGTTTTGTGTTTTTAAGATATTCCAAAACTGTCTTTTTCTGTGCCTCTGTATATATCTGCGGCCAGACATTCTGGATCATTCTAAGTTAGTTAGCTGCAATCCATAATGTTCAGACTCTCTCTTACTGCAAGAATATGTGGCTGTGTCACTTGGAGCCCTTCAAAGGTTTCTGCTTCAACTGATATGGGGCTGTCCAGTGAGGTGCCTGGACGTACCAGACACACCTCTCAGTATGGCACAGCAATGCTTTTGGCAGTTCCTGGCAGGCCACACATATTCGTGACCCCATCATGACTCCCAGCATTGTAAGGTAACTTTTAATGGGGATAGCTGGTGAGCTATCTAACACCATGTCGAAGAGAAATCTATGCTTAATGCAAGCTTGCTTGCTGCTGTGGCTCAGATAGCTGCCTGGCACAGACTGCAGTCTAAGGGCAGAATCAATCTCACTGACTCTTCTGTCAGCCTGGTGCAGCAGCCCTTTGCAGGAAGTATGGCCAGCTGTTTCCCAAATCCCAAATATTTGTGATTCATTTTTCCTATTATTTGCCCAGCTTTAATCTGAACTTAAACCTTAACTATACACAGCCTTTAGGGGGGAGCGCAAAGGTTTCTGCTCCAAGCAGTCTACAGCAATGCGCTCTCTACTTCACAACAAAGACGCTTTAGCATTTAGTGTGTTGAGCTCTATAATCCTTTACTACACTCTAAATATTGCACATACGCTAAAAGACATAACCTTCTAAAGATACCTTAATTTTGCTTCTAGGTACTAAGCTGGCACAGTGGAGAGACAACTTTAGCATGAGTTTTTCACAAAACACTTTATTTAAAATACCCCATAATCAGGCTCAGGCAGTTCTATGATTCTCACGGTACTCCATAATGTGAAAATTTGCCAATTGGCACTGCCCTTATAACTGTAACTCTCAACAGTGATGATTAAAAGAGAGATAAAAGCCACTTCTCCTTCACCTTTAGTTTTGATAGGGTAATGGATACAGCATCATCTTAGTGAAAACCAGAGATGCAAAGCATGGTTTGATCCTAAAAGTCATTTCAGTGCTAGAAATGGATGCTTTCTGGAATAGTGCCCAGTGAACTGCAACTTTCACAAAGTTGAGAGGCTGTCCTATTAAATCTAAAAGGTTGGTTTGGCTGGTATACAGCAGATATTAAACTCAAAGTACAAAAGTCAGGTTGACTTATTGAGACATTTACCTGCGGGAATGATAGTCCACCTTTCACTGTGTTCTGTTGAACTACCATGCTCTTAATGAGATCTTTATGCCTATGTAGGTATATGAATGACACAAGCAACTGTCAACCCAGAGATCTTCAGGGACACAGCAGAATTATTGTAACTTATTTTTCCCCATTTAGGAACTAAAAGTGCATACAGTGTTTGGGCACTTGACAGGGTATTCTTTTCTCTCCAGGACTGTTATGCTGCATGACACATTCCTCTCTCTAGTATGAAGTTTTCTGCCCTGTTTCCACAGTGAATTGTGGGGAAGAGGAAGAATGTAATCTAAATCCTACCAAAGCCCAAGATATGCTTCTATAAACAGAGGAAAGGAGCTGCTATGAAGCAAATTACCTATTTTAAGCATATGCACAACACTCATTAGCAGAAACCCCATCAAGGATGTCATTTCATTGCATCCTGATGGCTAACTCTAAAGGGACTTTTGGTGCCTCAAATAGAAGCTTGCACTTTACAACATCCTCTCCTAAGGAAAGAAGCCAGATGTAATCCAAATCTCTTGTTCTCCCATCTGTTTCGACAGAAAAGAAATCTTTCAAACTGGACAAGAGCTGGTGACAGAGAGCCCAGGTTGCACTGTGAAGTGCACTCACAGGTCATATTGGACAAAAATTACTGGACCTGATCTTTTCTCCACCAGACACAATGACATGCAATTCCTCCTCCTAGGCTTGCATCACGCAGAAATAATCATTACAGAGCCAGATATTGCCCTTACTTGGTAATCAGCAGAGAACATTAAGTCATCTGATTTCACAGATAGTGGAGGTGCCACTTGGCTATCTCCATCCTCATTTTCCTTCAGTCTCAATCCGAAAATGAGAATGAAACCGAGAGAAGAAATTAGCCCTTAGGTCACAAGTACAAACATGTGAATGGGATCTGTGTCACCAGTGCAAACAGCTTATTTCTGCTCTTCCTTAAAAGCAGTCAAGAAAAGTAGTGTCAGATTTCTAAACCTTGTTCTTAGTTTTAATGAGCAAGAGAGAATAACACTGAAAGGACTTGTACATTCAAGT
>JBCJKH010015047.1:0-12267 GCA_039877255.1 Loriculus beryllinus | reverse complement strand
GTTTAAACCACAGCACTTAGTTACTGGCCTGTTCTTACCCAACCCATGGGAGTTCCATTCTTTTGATTCTCCTCCCAATCCCTCGGGGAGCTGGGGAGGAATGGAAGGGAGTGAGCAAGCGGCTGCGTGGTTCTGGGTTGCCAGCTGGGCTTAAGCCATGGCAAGAAGTCATTCCGTTCATCCTACTTCATAGTTTCATTAAAAAGTAGATAACAGATTTCTGCAATATTGTAAATATGAGATCAAAATTTTGCCAATTAAAGCAAATACTTCAAATACAAGCTCAGAATATCTTGAAAATCAAAATATTTAAAATATAAAAAGTATACTTAATATATACAATCTCGCTACATAACATTAGTGAGGTTTAAACACGTGCAATTTTTCAGCTGTCATATTCATGCAATTAGATAATGTCTTGGATGATATCTGCAAAATAACCCCCTATTACGCCTCTCCACGAAAAGCATTTTCCTGTTGAGTATACTGAACTAAATTAATGTGGAAATATACGTTTTCCATTTCACATATTTTTAAATAAGGTTTAGCTCAGAAAGGGGACAGATGATTATTTTTCAGAGAATAAGAAAACACTAGGTATTCCATCTTCAAGTTACCTAATTAACCATAAGACATATCTACAGATAGCCTATATTAGTGTCACACTAGGGAAAGCAGTTAAGTTTTGAAGTAAATAGAATTTTACCTGTAAAAAAATATATTGCAATGTCAAATATTACCATCTACATTCCATGCAGATCTCTTTTACACTACATTTATATTAGTGTGTCAAATTGCTTTAGCTAAGTTCTGGAGCTCAGTTCTGAAGCACACTTCATACTACACATTAGCAAACCCGTAATTTTTGTAAATTGCAGAACTTTTGAACTTGCTTTGTGAACAATGTACATTTAAAATAAAATTACTCAGGATCTAATTTGTTGCATGGGAATGGAGTCTTTTAAGACTACATTTGAAGTGTTCTAATATTGAGAAAAATCATGTTTTCAAAATTTAGGATGACTAGTACCATAAAATTGGCATAAGCTTAGGGGAAAAAGATAACCAACACATGGATGAAAATGAGCAAATTCTACCTAATATTTGCCTTGTGGCCCTGTGAGAGTTTAGAGTTTAGAACAACAGCTACTTTAGTCAGAGTACTTTTACTATAGGAGATTTTTGCTATATAACTATGTAGAATAATGAGTTTTATTTTCAATATAGTCTTGTTGCAAGCTTACAGAGCACATTGTACAGGTGACGGAAATGACATGGATCACATCCCAAGGACCTACAGACTCCCAAATAAAATCAAGGTTTGAAATGAACAAGAACTGTCTTTAAAAGACACAGATGTGGTTTTAAAAGCATAGCTCAGAGATGGATTTTAACGTTTTAAAGTGAACTATGTGATTGCTGAAATTTTCAATAGTATTCTGATGCTAATATATATAGAAATTTGATACACACACTATTTGATAATTATTGGTCTAGCTAATAGTTTTAGAAATGCATCTGTAAGTTTGGAGCCACTGTCCCAACGAAAGCAAGTGAGACTAAGGTTCTAAGCATGTAAACTAGGAATTACTCGTTTGAATATTAAAATTCTTGTGCTTTCTTTCATATTATATGAAGATAGAAGGCAAGTCTGGATTAATCAGTATATGAAAGCATGTGTTTATTCTGAGGCATCTAATCAGCTTCCTTCTAACTAATTGGCACTCCTAAGCTAAGCATATGTTCAGTCTAGATCAGGGTCTTCATAGCAGCCCCCCAGAACAATCTTTAAAGATCATCATCTACATAGTGGCAAGATAGGTACTTCAAAATTACTTTTAATGATTGTTATACAGTCTCCTCAACAACCTACATGTTGGTTTCAAAATGCTTCTTATATTTTTGCTTTGCTGTTGAGCATGGTCATCTGCACAGGTTCTGTATATATGTGGATACTTCATCTACAGCCAGAAATGCAAAACTATTTCTACATTTCAGCATCATTGTCACAAGTTTTTTACAGTCCTGTAAGAGAATAAATGTTAAAAATGCTTAATTCTCTACCAGAAAATTGATAAAGTGTTCACCAGTAGAATTCTTCCAGTAATTTGCAACCTCATGGCAACATTCAATAGAGGTGGATTCGCCTTTTGCTACTGCTAGTAACAAAACAGACGAAAAAACAACCTCCCCCCCCCAAAAAAAAAAAAAAAACAGGCTTCATTTACATCCAGAAAATTAAAAGTATCTACTGGGTCTGAAATGTAGGCAGCTGGAATGATGTAAAATCATTATTTCCCCTTTCCTCAGCCTTGTAACAGATTATCTGTTGCCACTGGCAATTTATTTACACTCAAGTTCTGTTTTGATGTAGAACAACAAAGATACTGTATTTTAACCTTGAAAATATAGCAATAATCCTAAAAATAACTCTGAAATCTTCCAAGTAGCACTTCTTCATAAGTTTAGAATATCCCCTGGTTTAATCAAAAGGAAAACAATTTCAAAACTCATGAAAATAGGTCTTTTAGGAACAGAACACTTGATTCCTTACATGCAGACTGTTGACTACAAAGGAATTACAGAGTACATCATATCACAATATTAAATATACTTCTGAAACATGAATATGGAATACAGGGAAGAAACTCAGTTCAGGCACTATGTATCAATTACTGGTATGACATCCCTAGAGAAATACATTACCTTCCACTAATTACAAAGTATTAGCTCTAACCTCCTATAGCTCATTCTTCCCTTCTTCACTGTTGAGAGTTTCCTAGCCAAAAAACCCTGCAATTCTACAGAATCTCACCTCACTCGACACTACTTCATGGCTGAAAGAACCGCCAATAAACCACAGATACTGTTTCTGTAAGCAGAGCTCCAGAAGTTTGCAGAGAAAATAAACCATGCAGCCATGTTATTTATCTTCAGAATGTTACCAGTTTCTACTCAATGATTGATACATTCTGAATCTGTAATTTCATTCCTTTGTTGACAGAACTGATAATGCATTTTTTAAAAATTAATTAATCTCATAAACTCCCAAATATTTTTTTTTAAATTGGTAGTGTGAATCTTCTCTTTAGCTGATGAATATAAAGATATAACATAAAATTATTGAGCAGACATAATCACTGCTTTGCAATTTTTTCACCCACAGACATCAAGGGAGATCCACTGATAAATACATTCCTTGTTTGATTGATTCCTGCTCAAAACTTGTTTTAATGTAAAGTTTCAGAGAAATGCAGGGAGAAAAACCCTCAGTCAGTCTAGTAGAGGCCATGGATTAATGCATGGCACTAATTTAATACATAATGCAAATATTAAATAAAGGAACACAGCTCAGAGGAGGCTTCATGCTTGGAGTCAAGCGGAGCCACATGTCATCTGTTTGCCTGCGGAATAGCTAAGCAACTATGGAAAAGAGTATTTTGCAAAATGATTGATATTTTTACTGATGAAAATTGGAAAACACTAGCTGTTGCTTTCTAGTTTCCATGTGCTGTCACCAACAAATAAGAAGCAGACTGACAGACAGCATTATTTTAAATATCAATGAATGACACATTACATTAAAAAGAAGATGACCACAGAGACCATCACAAACTGGATACATCCGAGTTCCCCAAGGTGAATATTACTACACATTAAATGTGTCAGTGGAGAAGTGAACCAAAGAAAATACAGGGATGTATGGCTCTGACGTGATTTGCTATTTCCAGGCAACAAATACACCAAATCCCTTAGGACTGAGAGAAGATAAAAAAAATATTATTTGGAGACGGTTTCTTAGTATATGCAATATAAGTGACCAATCATTAATAAAGTTGTGTTCTGTGCACAGTGGTTAAACGATTTAGATTTTGCGCTCATCATTATTTCAAGAGTAACTTAAGCATAATAAAACTCACCTGACACATTAGTTAATTTTAAATATAACTTTAAGTAGCTTAGTAGCTCTGTTGACTGTACTGATATTATGCAGTTATTTATGAGTGCTGGTGCAGAATCCAGTCAGAGGACTCAGCCCTTTATAGAATAATTCAAAGAGAAAATATGTTGTCATGGAGTCTTTTCTTTACTAGAATTTTCCAGAAAGAAGTCAGTATTTAGGTTAGAATAATATTCAAATGAGAATTACTATTAATATTCTTCTATTTATTGAGATAGTATTTTGATTTTAATGACTCTAAAGCACTCCAAGATGTTTACAGGAATACTGCTACAGAAACTTAAGTGGCTGATTACATGTTGAATATTTAGTATGTCATGTTTAGTATAGAGGCAAAGGAGTTAGAGAAGTACAAGTACTAGCAAACTGGAATTCTTTAGCAGTAAAGTGACCATAAGGCAGTGTTAATATTCTGTGCATCCCTGACTCCTTTTTTTAACTCATATTTGCCCAATGGTTCTACCTTCTTTTATGCTGTATTCTGTGCCTCAAGTTTACAGGCTGGATCTACAGACACACCTCCTTATTGCAACTGAATTATTTTCAAAGAAAATATCTGACATAGAAACTGCAAGATCAGCAGAGGCTGGAGTATTGTCATGAACTTCACAAAAGCATAAAAATCTATCATGCAAGCTACTACATACAGCTACTGCTCCTTATAGCTGATTCCCAATGTCACGTGATCTGGAAGTCTATTTAGCAGTTCAGACTATGCGATCACTATTTTGAGTGCATAATAAATACCATAATAAATCTATTCAATGCATGTGAGCTAGCACCTGCATTGGTACATTTACCTGAAGGGCAGATGGTAGCAGTCTCCTAGGCTCTGTTATACTTGAAGTATTTTTTTAATATTACTTTATGTCAGTATAGAAAAATTACTAAAACAGGCTTTAGAAATTTACTTATTCATACTGTATCCTAAATTTAGTTTTAATCATAGACGTAACCTGAATAATGGAAGTGTGAAAACAGCTGTGACTTTCTAGGCCTGACATAGACTGTGACTGTCTTAATATAAAACATAACTTAATAAAATGTTTGTAGGTTCCTAGTGTATTTCTGCCTCACCACTTCACTGCCAAACTATTATCCTTTCATTATCCACCTCTTCACAGAATCATAGAATCATTAGGATTGGAAGAGACCTCTGAAGATCATCTAGTCCAACACCCCACACCAGGACAAGGCCACCGAGAGCAGGTTACACAGGAACATATCCAGGCGGGTTTTGAATGTCTCCTGAGAGGGAGACTCCACGACACCCTGGGCAGACTGTTCCAGTGCAATGCCACTCTCAATCTCACCCTGAAGGTCTTCTTCAGGGTAAGGTTAAGCTTCTTCTGTTCTGGTTTATGGCTATTGGTCCTCATCCAGTCACTGAGCACCACTGATAAAAGGAGACATGAAATGAGTCACTCACATAAAATGTCTATATGGCATGAACATACTTATTCAGGCCACCAACAGTGATGAAGACAATTTCCTATCTTTATCTGAGTTACACTGATTTATAACAGATGAGGATCTAGTTCTTTACATAAACCGTCATCTATTGCACACAGATTTCACAGACTCAGTAAACACCCCAAATAGGTGGCTAGTACTAAACCCATGATAATCAGTTTGAAAGTGAAAAATCAAGGCAAGATTTCTTATATGCTTATGCGTGTTCAACTAATCAAATATTTTTGAGAGAAGCATATTTTAGGGCCTTTCAACTGAAGTTGCTTTGTAAAGAATGATACATATTTTCTAGCTATCAAAACATGGTATGTGTGCTATCATTTTTATTAACTGCCCTGCAGACTTAGAAATACACTTAACATTGCTTTTCTTGAATGCTGTAGTGCAATAAATTGTTACAGTGTTTTAGCTTAGTAAGCCATAACCTAACATACCTCTCCGTCATTGACTCTGCCAACAATTACATGCTTGGAAGGATGCCAGGGGACAGTATGATATTTGTTATTAACATTTCCACTCCCAATATAAACAAATGTCTTCTTATATTTCTCAGGAGACAAGCACATGGGTAACAAGTATTTCCTTCTCTACCTTACTTATGCAAAGATATTTGTTACTGGGATATCCAGAGGATAGTTTTCACTACATAAAGTTCAGTAGCTCTTAAAAAAAACTATTACAATTATTACTTTGATTTAATTTTTAGTGCTATATTATTATTCCTATGACCTCACTTCATATGATTTGATTTTTCAGGCTGTTCGATGCTTTTAGCAGATTTTGCTTTATGTAGGAGGTTCTTTTGCCTTTATAACTACGGCTTTTGAACTGTGACTCAGTTACTTTTTTGTGACCCCTCATGAATGTGTTGCAAGTTTTGGTACCTTCTTAAGAACTTGTAATTGACTTCTGGAATAAATTTAGAGGAAAAAAATTGTGTATTTCTATTCCTTTATGACATTGGAGAAAAGCTTAAACATGTGGACAGTGTGCAGTATTAAAGATTAGAAAATTACAAAAAAAAAAAAAAAAATCACAAAACTGTTATTAATTTTTCATCTCCTAATTTTTAAGTCAATCACGATTTTTATCCTTGAGGTTCACAGCATGATGTACACTATTGTAGTATGTATGAAAGTAATCATATGAGTTTGATAGTGTTTAACTTGGAAATACACTATAGCCTTTACTTGTTTTCAGGAAACTAAGGGTTTACTAATGTTTTCAGTTCTCAAGATGACAGAACTTTGTTCTCCTTAAGGGAATTCCAATAACTTCCTAAGAACAAGGCAAATGGAAATAATTCTGTGAATTTCAGTTTCTCCCTATTCAAAATACCCAGATGGCAGTTTGGCAGTTACATGAAGATATGTCCTATAAAGCTAGGGTCACATTAATTCTCTGCATTTAGTTTTATCTATAGGGGTGCAACATGTCCTCAGACTGAACAACAAGCTCGCTGTTTAGAATGATTGAACTGAGCTCTGTGTTAACAATATGGCTGGAAAGAAGACAATCATTTCCATGTTGCAAGCACTTCAGTGCTAGAGTCTGGATCATATTATACAGTTTTATCTGACGCAATCCTTGTCCATGTGGAGAAAGATCCTTTCTCTCGACCAAACTCCAAATCCAGAAACAGAGTTTGATTTAGCTTTTGGAAAACTCTAATATTGTTGGGGGTTTTTTTATTATTATTTTTTGGTACAGTGCCATACCTCTGATACTATCAGGATTTAATGGCTGAAATTATTAAGGGCATTTTGTCCATTGTACTCAATTAAGATCAATGCTTGTTTTGGTGAGTTATTCCATAAGTGGCAGTCACCCACATCCACAGATGCATTAAAAAAAAAAAAAAAAAGATAAATAACTCCCTGTTACTTGAAGAATCAGTAGTTTCTATCATTCCACCTGCTTTGTGGGTTTGTTTTGGTTTTTTTTTGGTTTAGTTTTTGTTAAATTTTAACTGCAGCTCTGGAAAGTCCTCTTTTACATGAAAACTCTCGTTTTCTTTAAGCTTTTCAGAAAGTTTGGCCTTAATCATACTACATGGCAATTAATTCCATGGACAAATTACATTCTAAACGCCACATATCTTTTTATTCCTTTTAAAATACTTGCTATCATGTCAACTGAATCAGCTGCTGGAAGCAAGCTGGAATTAGTGCAAGAGAGAGTCAGATGTAAAAACAGGGAAATATTTCCTAAATCCTGGATGACTAAACACACAATTATTTTTTTCCCACTGTTCAGACACCAGCTATGAGCTAGAAGAACTTTCTAGATGGATTAAAATTGGTGTCTTGTGTTTCATAATTTCACTGTATACTAACTAGGTGCATTGTAAAGTTTTTTTTTTGTTTATTTCTAGTACTTCTTTTAGAAATCATTTTAGATTAGACATTATTCTCCTATTCTGTAGATCTAAAAGAGCTTCTAAAAGGTCCCTCTGGAAAATTCAGAAGTCAACCATTTCTCTTCTGAACAGGCAAAGCTGCCATTTGTCATGATCTGACTGACATGAGGCCAGTCATCATCCTCAGGATTGAAATTAGAGCCTCTTTCAAGCAAAAAAAATATGACTAAAACAAGGTAAAAAGTTTGATTGTAAAAAGTATGTAAATCTACCTCTTATAATATGATTTTTAATGCCATATACAAAAAAAACCAAACAACAAACCCACAAACATTTTCACAGCCATTTAGTAAGCATTCACAGATTTCTAGAATCATTCAAATCTGAATGCTCGCAATGGTGATATAATTATAACTTTTAGGTGTTATTTATAATTCTGCCCATGATGCATTCTCTTGGCAGATGGATTTTAATTGCTTTTTGCAAACATTCCTTGGTGGTTTACGCTGAGGGCCAACTTTTTAAACCAGCAGGCACCTGGCTGGATATTCAAATACGTAAAATACAATTTCCATGGAATTTTGGTGCAAGGACATTCGGATTTTCCACTGGCACCTTTTGACATCTTTAAGTAGATGAAGTTGAAACTTTTTTAAGATACTGAAACAAACAGGTCATTGGGCCATCTATTTCTCCAAACGTAATTTCTCCTTTCCCACCCATTAAAAAACTGTAAAAATATGGTGCATAGGTACCTTGCTTCTTGCCACAACTACTCCTCACACCTTGAGTGATAATTTCAGCCTGAAAGGGGGAAATTGAAGGAGAACTGGTTCATCATATTAAGCATATTTTGGAGAAGAGTGAGTCTTAAAGGCTGTTTCTTTCAGCTTTCTGTAGATACCGATCATATATGTAGCTATGTCATATGTAAAGCAAGTGCCCCACTGGAAGAATAGAGCCCACCTGAAATATTTTAAGGCTGTTTTAAAGTACAGCATTAGTTTACATCCAGATTTATGTGTGTTTGTCAGTAACTGTAGTGAATGACAGAGACTGCTAAAGTGACAATGCAATAGATTATCCCAATCCTTCATTATCTGTACACATCTAACTTATCCAGTAAGGTTAAACACTTACGGATTTGGACTAAACACCACTTGAACTAACAGTGCTAGCATTCTTTTAAAGCTTTGAACTAGAATGACTTCTTGTCTCTGAAGTCAAGGCAGGAGCTAACATCACTCTGCAGTACTGAGATCCAGGTGAACTGAAAACAGATATATTAATCATCTTTAACATTAGATACAGCCAGCTCCTTTTTCTGATTTTTCCAATACTATAATTAAGGAACAAGTAAAAACATTTACCCTAGTAAACTGAGAAAAAGATACATATATTAAAAGTAAAAAAGAGAGCAGAAATGAAATGATAGGCTGCATTTTCATTTTAGTAGGTAATAAAATGAGGTGAGAAAAGATGATAAAATGAGAAATGTTTGTGCTATTACCTACTTTACTGTCATAGTTTAACCCCAGCTGGCAACCCAGAACAATGCAGCTGCACGCTCACTTCCCCCCACTTCACACCCCCCTGCTCTCAGGAAGGGGATGAGGATGGATGAGGGGATGGGAAGGAGAATCAAAGGAATGCAACTCTCATGGGTTGAGGTAAGAACAGTCCCGTAAATAAAGTATAACACAAACCACTGCTGCTACCACCAATAATAATAATGGTAAGAGAAATAACAAGGAAAGAGAAGACAATGCTCACTACCTGCCAACTGATACCCAGCCCGACCTGAGCGGTGACCTAGCCCTTTCCAAGTAACTGCCCCCAGTTTATATACTGGGCATGATGTGCTGTGGTATGGAATACCTCTTTGGCTAGTTTGGGTCAGGTGTCCTGTCTGTGCTTTCTCCTGGCTTCCCCTCCTCCCTGACAGAGCATGAGGCTCAGAAAGTCCTTGGTCAAAGTAAACATTACTGAGCAAAACATCGGTGTTATCAGCGCTGTTCCCAGGCCAAAAGTCAAAACCACAGCACTGTACCAGATACTAAGAAGGAGAAAAAGGACTGCTACTGCTGAACCCAGGACATTTACATATTCACATCTCTGATTTTTTTTTTCTCTGCAAATAAATACATACTCTTATATAAAACATACACTACCTGAAAGTATCTGAAATACAAAACATATCCTACAATTTTGATAAGGACAATAGAATTATGTGAAATTGAGGACTAGATATCGTCATCCTTACTAGAAATACTGAATTGAACTCATGGCCAGACAGACTAGAAAATGTTTTTCACCAGTGCTCAGGGATACTCACTGTGGTGATTTTGTCAACTGGGTCAAAGAATAAAGCCCGAGATTGTTCATCTGCAAGGCTTTTTAACTACCTCATCTACTCCAACATACACCAAAAATGGCTGTAGCTACCAGTCGATTTTTTTTGCAATGTAATAATTCAAATATCCTTCTACCCGTTGTCAACAGGTTAGTGTGTGTGCATGTGTGTATGAATCTCCAAAACTCCTGTACCACAATGTTGTTTCACTTGATGGTCACTTGCAAAGTACTTTGCCTGCTGATTTACTACTTCTGTCCCCTTTATCCGTGTTTGTACACCAATGAGTGAAGCAGGGGTCAATAGTTAGCCCTCGGCTAGGAAAGACAAGTTAGGCAGCACAGATAAATGTCTATATCTGTAACATAATGTAGAAAGAAGACTCCATGCTGCCTGTGGCAGGGACGAAATCTGTTAATAAGCCTGCTTTTATTTCAGGCTTCACCTGTGCTTCTCTGGCCAAAGCACTCTGAGCCAATTATTTATACTCCATAACATTTGGCAGCACTTGGAGAGAGAAGTCCCAAATGCGGACACATGGTCTCAGGATACATGAATAGCCTTTGTACTTTGTCATATTACACCCCTTCATTAGTTGCATCTTGCAGATTATTAAATGTATGTATTAATGTGGATTCTCCCAGAAAATGGGGAACCTCCCAGTTAATTTTCCTAATACCATTGTGTGGGTGTTCCCTGATAATATCAGCCTCCATTTTTCTATTTCATATTCACTAGTGAATAGCATAAGCCTCATACAATCTTTATACAGAACTGCATCGATAGCAAATACAAACAATGTAAATGACCAGCAGGGAAAATACAACGTTACAATATTATGCCTTGAAAAAGTGAATGATTTTTTTTTTTTTAAATATGGTTACAAGAAATTTGTAAACAGGAAAATAAACACAATTCGGGTGATTCCTTAATCACTGCCTCTGTTTTATATTATTCAACTGAGAACCTATATACTTGACACTTATGTGTGTTCCATAATTATTTATATATGAAAAAAATGATGAAATGTCACATGTATTTGAATTTGCTATGCTAAACGTTTTGATATTTGTTAAAGCAAAATGTAACTCTCCTGTTCCACTAAAAATATCTGCAGATTACTTCCCAGAGAAATACAACTACACCTACTTTCTTTTTGGCATGGATGGCGGGTAGGATCTCATTTGAGTCTTCTTTCATGTCAACAACCTGGTCTGTCCTTCACAGCAATGAACAATATTTTTGCGCTCTATGCAAAAGCATAGATTAGCTATGAAGGCACTAGACTAGCACTTTGAAAGCCCAGTACTCATCATAGTGACAGCCATTATAAAGTCAAGTATTTTAAATGCACTTTAGATATTCATAACTCTCATGTAAATGAAACAGCAGTATAAATTTCGGGAATAGCAAATAAGACATACATATTTATCTACCTTAGGAGGAAGAGCTCAGCCTGTTCAGAGAAGACTGAAAGGGGATCTCATTAATGCATATAAATGTCTTAAAGGTGGATGACAGGAGGGTGGAGCCAGACTGTTTTAAGTGGTGCCCAATGATAGAACAAGGAGCAACGGCCATAAACTAAACCACAAGAAGCTTCACTTCAACATGAGGAAGAACTTCTTTACACTGAGGGCAGCAGAGCACTGGAACAGGCTGCCCAGGAGGGTTGTGAGGTCTCCCTCTCAGGAGACATTCAAAACCCACCTGGATGTGTTCCTGTGTAACCTGCTCTCAGTGGCCCTGCCCTGGTACAGGGTGTTGGACTAGATGATCTTCAGAGTATCCTTCCGACCCTGACATCAGAAGACAAGACTAGGTTAAGTGAGCTGGGTTCAGCTCTAATTTTTCTTTCTTAGTAGCTGGTGCAGGGCTGTGTTTTCAACTTTAGCTGAAAACAACACTGATAACACACCAATGATGTTTTTAGTTGTTGTTCAGTAACGTCTACTTTGATCAAGGACTTTCTCAGTCCCATGCTCTGTCAGGGAGGAGGGGCACAGAAGCCAGGAGGAAGCAGAGACACTAAACCCAAACTAGCCAAACGGGTATTCCATACCACAACACCTCATGCCCAGTATATAAACTGGGGGCAGTTACCTGGAAGAGCTAGATCAC
>JBCJKH010015044.1:4997-16837 GCA_039877255.1 Loriculus beryllinus | reverse complement strand
TGAGCTTTAAGGTCTTTTCCAGCCCTAACTATTTTATGATTCTATGATTCTATTATTCTATGAATTGACAAAGCATACCTTGGCTTTTGTCATGTTGACCATGAGTTTCTCATTTCCACCCTTCCCTGTTACTTGTAGCCTGTGACATCTTCATACAGTGTACAATTCTCACAGACTGTGGGATAAATTGTCTTTTCTACTTCTCCAGGCCTTACTTCTAAGCAACCATAGGGATCCCTCCAATTAAAACTAGAACAAAAGTTCTATAAGTTGGATCACATGGAAATTATTTTTTAACTTGGATCTTGACTTTGCACGTGGTGACTGACGCACCTTCATCTACAATAAGTGGGTTTCGACTCCCAAGGTTTGTTTATCAAAGTGTTGGGGCTGTTTTAAAACTGAAGTCACTTCATAATCCCACTCCCACTCCTCCCACTCTGTGCTTAGTCTTGGGAGTTGAAAATACCTGACATGCACTGCCACATCTCTGTGGGAATTCTCAAGCCAGGAGGACATCAGGTAAGATGGGGCTAGAAGCCCTGTGGCTGCATCTGTGGGATCTGTTTCCCACCTTCCCATAACAAGTCAGATTGGCATGGACTGGGGTTATCTTCAAACTCTCTGCACCAGGGCTTACAACAACCCCTGAACTCCTGTCACCTGCTAGGAAGCAGTTAAGTGACTCACAGGCCATAGTCAGCACTAGTGAGGAGTCAAGCCCATGTGTCTTGAATGACACATCACAAGACTTAGTCCCCCACATCACTTTAGTAATGCACCCTGAAGTCCTTACGGAGAGACATCTCCTAAGCTACATTCAGCACGGTGAGGCAGAGCTCTGTAATGTCCCCATCTCACAGATGAAGCACTAATATTTGAGACTCAAGGTCTCACATGGCGACAACCTCTGTAGGAGACACCTTTAGGTGCCTGAATCTGGAGCTGAACTCACCCATCATCCTGAACTGCCCTGACACTGACTTCTTGCTTTAGTAATTTTGTCTTTCTCAGGGGGAGCTAATGAAGTCTTCAGTGGTAAACATGTGGCACACAGACTAAGGAACAGTAAATGAAGAGAAATGAGAAAGCAGTAGAAAGTAAGGCAGCTATATAAAAGGCTAGAGTTTCTGACAAGTGCTGGACCAGGAACAGTCTCTGAGAAGGGTAAACAAGAAATGCTGCTTTGGATCATGAAGACATGAGTGGATTAGAGTATAATGAAGGTAGTGACCTGATATCAGAGGAGTTCAAGGGAAGGACCTGCAGCCTTGCTGAAGCTCACAGAAGCAGGCTGAATTTCAGCCTGTTTTGGTTTTCATTGTCTAATTCCTACTGATGATCCAGAAAAAGAAAAGGCTGTCTCAGAAATGTAACGAGGGTCTTGGAAGAATCTACATCAAAAAGCACTGACTCTCCTTAAGTTGATGCTGCTGTTTTTAAAACCCATGTATGTGCAGGAACAAAACTAGCACATAGAAAGCCATCTCAATCTATCTGGCCTATTCATGCTATGCAATTACACATGGTTTTACAACTAGTCTAATAAAAGCTATAGACAAATCATACACACAAAAATATGAATACCAAAAATTAACAATTCAAAAATTAACAATATCAGTTTTTCCCTTATTTGCAGTGTTCAGCTGAGAAGAGAGGTTTTTCACTAGAGGTATGCACAGTTCTCATCAGAATCCAGCTGCAGGTTGATAGTTCTACGTAATTTTAATGCACTTACTGTAGCATATTCCCCAAGTATTTACTGTGGAGCCTGTACCTTTAAAGCTGAAAATGATGACTAAATGGGGCTCTATTTCTTTTTTGACATTAATTCTCTTAAGACTCTACTAAAACAAAATGGGAAGATACCAACATTTCTCCTGGGTGAGCTGGACAGCAGATATTTAGTGCGACATGAAACCTTCCCTCAACCCCTGTGAAAAGGCAGTGCCTGCTTAATGCCAAGTGCCATGTCTCAGTTCCTCCCCATCACTTGCTGGCTGCTCAGGCCTCTGTGCTGTGAACCCTGTTATTGTGTTTTCCCCTTTGGGTGGCACATTCCTCCCTGAAGCTCAGTATGAGTCAAGGAACAGGTTTTCATTTTGATGCACAGAGAGTGAAAATGCATTTATACACAAAAGAGATCAAGCTAGATTCTGCTTTTGTAACAACATTGCTGGAAAGTCGCTCCCCCTTACTTTTTAATTTGGTTTTATTTATTTGTGCCACAGTAAATGGGGTCAGACTATGACCCTGGGTCTGCTTTTATTTGTTTCTGCTGGAGTTCAATGCTTGATCTTTCTTTTTTCTTTCCTTTCAGAGAAGTGAATGGCTTTTGTTTTCTTAATTTTCTCTTTTTTTTTCTTTTTTCTCTCTTTGAACATGGAAAAATACAGATCATTGTCAGTATACAAATAATGAAGGGTTGCATAGACCATTTTGCCATTTCTTTTCCTCTTAGGATTTCAGGACAATTCTTTAGCCAGTTTCCCCAGTGCGCCACCAGTCCATTATGGCAGACGAGCACTACTCCTCCTACGGTGATCATCACTCCTAAGTTTGACCCAAGAATGGCCTTCTCACATCTGTGTGACACCTTTGTATTCTGCTTTGAGCTTCAGTGACCAGTGATGAAAACCAGAGCCTGACACCAGGAAGAGATGTTACACCAGTGTTCTGTTCTACGCTCTTTTCCCATGAAAAACGTTTTGGTTTCACTGGGCAAGGGCTGAGTTTCAAACCCTCAATATCTACTCCTAGGGAGCTCTTCTGAGACCTCCCTCCAAGGAGCATCACAGCCCCATTCTCCCTGGGACACTGTCACCAGTTGCTAAGAAATCCAAGACTGTTGGTGACTGTGGAAGGCAAAGGTAAAGAACTCAATTCAGGGACCAATCTCCAAGAAGGTCTGGACAACAAGAAGGAGGTCTTTTACCACTGAATCCTACTGGGATTTCCTGACATGAGCCTTGCATTGAGCTTCTATACAGGATAGTCCATGTACAAGCTAGCACAAGGAGGGCTCATCTACACTGGACCAGAGGAACATCCATGTTCCCATACCTTTTATTGTGGGAGTGATAAAGTCCATAGTAAGGCAACTTCAGAACAGTTGCCTACATGGAGAGTTGCCTTCCCATCTCTTGCAAGTTAAAGGCTGGGTCTTGTCCTGAAATGTGAATATTTCCTAAAAATTTTTTTTTTTTTTTTTTTTTTTTTTGCTGAATTAAGATGTGTTTGCTGACCCCAGAAAAGTTGGATCTCTTTTTAGTTCCCATTCAGCCTTCACCTTAGCACTACCTTGAGGAACTGTAGTCCACAGGTTCACTATGGACTGTGTTTCAAAAGGACTTGCTTTTCTCCCCTTTCATCCTGCTGCCTTTCAGTTCTCTCAAATGCCCCTTTTTCTCTACTGCTAGAAGAGGTGACCAGCCACATTTGTCTGATCTGTGCTCTCATTATCTCAGCTGCTTCTGTCGTGTCTCCTCCTATTCATCTCCTCCGTGAACTCCAGAGCTACCAAACCAGCTAAGGCCCTGGGGCCACGCAATCTTGTATCTTCTCCTGGATGCAAGCCATTGACTGATCCTCCTTCTGCAGGAGGCACAAGCACCCCAGGCCAAGCAGAAATGGGATAACCTGCCCTCTGTTTCGGACTGTCCTTGAATACCCCCAGAGAAGTGTCAGATCTCCTGTTGAAAATGTTGGCCATCACCCACCACATAAGGACTGGCAAAACTTCTCTCCTCCCCTCTCCCTTCTCCCCCATTTTAAAACACTCTTAATTAAAATCTTCCTTTCATCATGTGCTTCAGTGTTTATCTCACCCCAAGGAATGCTGTCTGAGACATGGGATGAGCTGCCCTCTGGAAATGCCTCTCTGTTTCTCCATTAACAGCAGTGTGAGTGCTCAAACTGAAATGACCAAACAAGAAGAAGCTAAGAAGAAAAGTACCCTAGGGAGCAATAGTTTGGCACCTACCAACTCCCTTTAAGAGTTCAGAGGAGAGCCCTGAGTCCCAGAAAGGTGAGGAGAGAAGAAAGGAGGGTTGGAGAAACCTTCCTCTGGCTCCAAGATGAGCAAAATAGCTAGCATAGGCTCCTGCAGAGCAGAAGCTGACAGACCCAACGTAACATGGGCAAACTCAAGTGACACAACACAATGATCTTATACCCCTGAGGGCCAAGCAGGCAAAACAGCCCCCCCCCCCCAGCACAATCCTGATGAAAGAAGGACATATTCAAGTTGCATTTCCTTGAACAGCCAGACAGAGTTATCACCACCCTCAGAAAGTGTTAGCAGAAATACAATATCCCCCTCCTTCATCAATTAGAAGAGGTCTGATCTCAGTGGGCATGTATGCACACAGTCCTCATAGGCATGTAAGTCATAGAATTATAGCCCATAGAATGATTTTGCCTTTAGAGTCCCTTTTGATGTTACATTAATTCTTATGACACTATTTACAATGTGAAACTAATTATTTTGAAATGTCTGTTCTATTTTGAAATAGAGCCCAAATGTTAAGAAAATGTAAAGAAATCACTGTCCCCCTCTCACCAAAAGCAGATAGTTCCACTTCAGTGGATGCTATTTCAAGGGTGTTAATATCAAACAGTTCTTTCCTTTGTAATTTTTGGCTAGTACACCAGAAATCTCATTAATCTTACTGAAGGTGTTTTTAGTGTTGGTGCAGGTCTACATTTGATGGTGTTTCCAAATAGAATAGCTGCTGTTATCACTTAAATTGGGGTTCATGTTCACGTTCTGTTTTCTAATGCCACACATACAGGAATGAGAGACAGTCTGGTCTAAATTTATGCAGGTATTAATCACCTGGGCTAATTCTGGGCTGGAAATGTGCTGGGAGAGCAGAAGCCAGGATTGCCTGGGCACAGTTTAGGTTGTTTGAAATAAAGCATGAGATCTTTCATATATGTCTCTTTTTGTCAAAAGCTGCATGAATTGCCACTCTGCTCAGGGCAAGATATCCTCTGCTGAGTCATCACTGTAATTATAAAGACTTCTAGTTAAGTTTTTTTTTTAATCTGAATGCCTTTAACTACTGTCTCAGAATCACACTGAAAAAGAACCTCACCTGAATCCCCAAAAGTGAACAGCCACAGACAAGAGGTTTGAAGCTCCTCAAGAGAGACCCAAGGAGATGTCACTCGAAATGGTCTAGCAGGATGTCCTGACAACAGCTCCAGGAAGGATAGGATTTAAATCTGTGCATGCAGAGCAAAATCCCTCTTTGCAGGCGCCGTTACACGGCAGCAGAGTCTACCACAGAAACCTCATTCAAGCACATACAGCCAGGAGAAGTGTACAAGTCCTGTCTATGGACTTCCACTGTTTTTTGTTGGTGTACTTTTCTGGTTACTTTCATGCTCCTTTGCTTCTGAACTCAGTTCAGAAATCAGAGTAGGCTGTGTAGAGCCTTGAATCTACAGGGCCATCAGCATGGCCAGGAGGCATCCAGACTTTACCAAGCACCTGAGATGGAAAAGAAGTCAACCTAAGCTACCTTTAAAGTTAATACGAAGGTCTAAGCACCACCATTAGCATGGATCTACCACGGATCTCTAGAGACTAAAGACACACAAATATGACTGCGCTGCTCTTGCAGACTCTTGGTTAGATGTGGTCACTGATTGCTGAGGTCTATGTTTTTTCCCTCTGCTATTTATAATAGCTTTCCCCACAGCAACAGGGGAATATACCCCAAAGATGTGATTACTTTAACTGGGAAGATTAAGATGGGAAAATGTAAGAACAGTTATTCTTGGAGGAAAAATCCTATTGCACATTCATTCAACAGCTCTTTCTTCATGAAGGACACTTAAGACACGATGTTTATTGGTCAATTCTTTGCTCAGATACTTGAGTATATTGATTCCAGCAGAGTTGCTCCCAGTTTACACTCTGCAAAGATCAGAATGAGCTTTCTATATTGAGAGTTTTCAGACCTAATGATGTTTGAACTCTATTGCTAGGAACTTTTAGAAGAGAAATACATCTTACGATACTGCTAGAATGCACTTAAATGGGGAAACCCCCCCAACCTTGCTAAACAAGACATGGCTTGATTTAGTATAAAATCTTTCCCCACCCATTTCTGTGTTCTGAGTAGGGATAGTTGGCATGAAACAATACAACTCCGCAAATGCATACAATATACTTGCATTTTAACATCATACATTTGATATTTGTCACAGCATCTTTATCCTCGCATTCTGTTTTAATTTAGATGAGAACCGCAGACAGAAGAATTTAAATCTGCCTAGCACAAGGATGTTGTAATTTTGCAAGTGGGACTAAAATACTCTGAAAAATAGGGGCGCACATCACCACTGGGAAGGAAAGCATTAGGAGTTCTGCTGTCTGCTTCTGAAAGTCGCCATGAGAATCTCTTTTTCTTAGCACAGATCTGGGGCAACTTTTGAACCTGGGATCCTGTGCCTACATATCAGTAACTGAGC
Source organism: Loriculus beryllinus (assembly GCA_039877255.1). Taxonomy (NCBI): domain Eukaryota; kingdom Metazoa; phylum Chordata; class Aves; order Psittaciformes; family Psittacidae; genus Loriculus; species Loriculus beryllinus. Next base: position 10,354 of record JBCJKH010015044.1, on the reverse strand, counting down.
AAAGCCTAATTCTGTTGACTGCTATATCCATGTCATTATTCTGTCTCAGCCTCCAAAATAGGGTGTTGCAATGCAGACTCCTTGCTGGGAATTGTTCTTGGCCTGTGCTAACTGCCTGAGCCAAGCCTGGGAATTGTTTGAGTTGGTGCTAGTTGCCATGAGCTAAAAATGTGCCAAGAGCTGTGCTGATAACTGAGCCACATGGGTGACCGAGATCTGGTGGCTGTGTCCATGTTCTGATGTGTTTCAGTTTATTAGTATAGATGAAACGCAACAGACTGGTCACCAGATTGGGGAAGCAACATCTTCTGCCAAGACTTAGTGAAGGAACTTCCTGCTATAAATACAGCTCCCACGGCCTGTTCCTTAGAGATGAGGCAACATCAAGGCAATGTTTCAAACAGTCTCTGATAGTACCAAACATGGGTCCTTCAAACCACCTCTAGTTCATAGTTTGGCCTAGACACAGAAAGTATGCAGGCCATTAGGGAAATAACTTCATACCAGTTCTGGAAATGCTTTTGACCTGATGGGGAAGAGGAAGGAAACCCAACTTGGTTCACACTCACTGGCAAAGGTAAAAGGTCTTCATTCAGTGTGCTTAGAGGAGATGTGTCAGCAGTACACACTTCACTAACCTTATGGTTTATAAGTCTTTGTTATTGTGTAGGGAGCCATTGACGGAATTGTCCCAGCATAAGTGCAGGTGAGAGAGGACTGCTCTCCTGAAATGAAGGAGCACCTCAGAACTTCTGGAGAGTATGCAGGGCTGGCATCATTAAAGTGAGTCTGGCAGAGCAGTTCTGTGAGGGGGAGTGACAAAGTGACAAGAACGGATGTGGTGCAGCTGGTGCTGTCTCGCTCAAGGCAGCAGGGACACTGGTTTCCAAGGATAATGGCAGGAACCTGTTTCTTCCTGTGCTTTCCATGCTCTGCACGCTCTGCAAAGGTCTAAGTAATGTGAAGCAGGCCAGAATTCAATGGCGTGCCAATGTCCACATGTTAAGTCAAGCCATGCTCATGTTGCCTTCTCTCTCCTGGGTCTTTTTGCCTTCTAGAAGTTCATGTGTGTACAAGACGGAGGTGAGACTGCCTCTTCAACAGTTGAGTGAACATCAACTTTCCCAAGGACAGGCTGAGATCAAACCATACATCTACTCCCCTGCTGCAAACATCTGTTTGCATCTTAGGGTGTATCAGATATGGGGTCCTGTGATAGGGAAAGGGCCGTGCCTGGTGGATGCCCCCCATCAGTGTTGGTCCATATGAAGAGGTGAAAGTGCTGAGGGCACTGAAAGCATGAGGCTGGTCAAATGCCACTTAGGACAAAAGTCATTTCAGGAGATTTCTCCTGCCTTAGTAAATCTGCTTCACCCCCAGACTCAGGACTGTCACCCCAAGCTGATCATATAAAACAAGTGGCAGTTTCTGAAACAAGAAAGTTTTTTCCTTCAGTACTCAGTGATTTTGAGCCACTTGCATCAACCAAAACTGCTCCACCTACATCAGGGGCACAGAGAAGACCCTACCCAGCACCCCCCATCATCCTCCCTGTTTACTTCTGCACATCTCAGTGCCCATGTGTTCTCTGTTTATCCAGAGTTAGTATGGTCTTCTAGATGCCTGATATGAACACTGGAGTTGCATACTAGAGCAACCTGAAGATGAAAAGACTTGAATTTCCATGTGTTTTACTAGCCAATTGCACAGTCGTGTGCAGCCACCTTCTCATATACTCTAATCACAAATTTTCCATGAGAGGTACGTCTCTGGGAAAGTCTGCAGTATAAATTTACTTGAAAAAAGCCTTAATTTCCTGCCTGGAATTCGCTTGGCATGAACTTGTTCCCTAGGAGCCTGCAAGGTAGAGATCTTTTCCAAGACCTCTTTCACTGTGCCTCAGTTTCCCGGCTGTCCTAGGAACAGCATGTGCTAATGCTTGTGTAGTGCTCTGATGATGTAACCCCCTCCCAGCAATTACCACAGTCTTAAAAAGCCTAAAATTGGCAGCACTGGCTACCTGCCAGTGCTGTCCCGTGAATGGTGACTCATCTTTATTGGCTGTGGCATGTCATATGTGTGATGGTGGCACATGGTACGGAACAGAAGGTTTTTTATCAGCACCCTAAAATAACAGAGCGAGGGCTATGGCAAGGTGGTGGATGGACAAGCTGCAGGTGGGGATGGGCTAAGGGCTGACGTGTCTCTTTGGGCTTGCTCCAAAGCCCATTGGAAAAAAAAGCTGTCATTGGCTTCAAAGGCTCCTGGACCCAGTCCTTCCCCACTGTGCTGGGACAATACGGCTGATGATAGGGCAAGCTCTCCCTGTGCTGCACAATGCCAGCACGCCTCAGGCTTGGCCTGCTCTCAGCATGCCAGAGCAAGACATCCTCAGTGCCCACTGCCAACTGTGGAGATGGCTTTTTGATGCTGCTGGGAATTGGCCTGGGACCAGCGACTCGTTTCAAGCAGGGCACCAAATTGCTATCTGTCATCTGGCTTTGGTGAGAAGGAGGGGAAGCAGGAACAGAGCCATATGCCCCAGTCTGGCAAAGCACTTGAGTCATATGAGTGGCCTCCCAGGTGAGCTGCTTATGTCTTTGGAGCTATCTGGGCATTTTGGGAAGTGCCTCCTTGGTCCGCTGATGAACATTTAAAGGGAAATTGTGGTTGAAACAGGACAAACTTTCAACGCAGATTACCCCAGTTCCTCCCTGCCAAGCCCCTTCAGCAAGCGCACAAATGGTGGGATTTGTTGCCCACATGGCAATGAGCAACTGCTTTCCTGCTCATGCCTCTTCTGTCACAGATAACCAGGGCTGGGTGATGGATGTTTCCCATTTCTTTTACTCCCCAAGAAATGGCATGAGAGAAAGAAGAAAAAGATGTCTTCAACACCATGGGCAAAGTTTTAGCATCTTTATTTCCTTATGATCTGTCTCACAGCCCAAGCCAAAGCCCAGAGTGTGACTCTGGTAGATCATACATCCACCCCATCTCTTGTTGGGGACTCTATGAAGCAAAGGCATTTTTAGGCCTACTTTGCAGCTATCTTGCTGGATCTTAGGTCACAAAAGGGAAAGGAGTTCTGCTTCTGGAGGAAAAGGACTTTGCTTGGCCCTACATGAATGTCTTGGCCATCCCAGTCTGTAAATGACATGTTGCTCTTTTTACACTGAGCCCTGTAGAATCTGATGCTTGTGTAGAGAGGGTAAGCCTCAGTTTAGTTCTAACGGGTAACTCTGGTTACGGGACGTTGCAAAAATGAGGACAATTTTGTGCAGTAAGGTTTACAGAGATCTGAATTAAGGGTTTTGGATTCACAGTTGAGCACTGCTGGAATGTATATACTTAGATACACCCAAATTGAAAGACACCTATAGAAAACAGGCAGCAACACCCCACAGCAAGCCCTACGCATACTTTTCTATCCAGCACAGCATCTCCTTCTATGGTCCTCTTTGGCTGCATAGCTACTAAGAATCAAGTATTTGTAGGGATTGTTCTCCAGCCCAGCAGCCAGTAGGCACACTCCTGCCCCATCCATATCTCATCTCCTGTCATCCAAATGTGCCCATGTCCAACTGCTCACTGGGAATGGTCCCTGGTCTGTGTATACTCCCAAGCAGTCCTTGGGGATTGTTTGGCTTAAAGATGACGGTCCAAGCCAGAACCATGGCAGGCCCACGCTAACTTGGCAACAGTGGTGATGATGCATGTCTATGGCTGATGTCATTTCTGCTGCACTCTCTGACAGCTCAGGCCAGCATAGGGAATCTTGCACTAACTTCTAGTGTTCCTTCAAGGTTAGCAGTGCTACTTGCGGGATGAACTTTCAAATCTAATGAGTCTCTTCCTCACTTTCAGTGGAGACATGGGCATTTTAGCCTCTTCAGTTACGTTCAGGCCAGTGCTGATCACATTTGAAAATCATACCTTGGGCAACAAAAGGCTGAAGGCTCTTTTTCTAACTTGGTTTCCCCAGTTAAGAAGCTTACTTTTATCTTTAGGGCCTGTGTGGGAAGAGGACTGAGTAAGAAGGGATCCATTCATGTCTTGTCCTTTAGATATGGCCTTGGTTTTAGATCTCAAACCATTCCTCAACAAGTCATGGTGCCTTAAGATATTTCCTATCCTATGAATACATCCAACAGGACATTTCAGGCAGTATGTATTTCACAGCATAATCATTATTCACAGCATATTATTGGCTAACTATCGGCCTGTCATTGGGGGAAAATGAAGTGAGAAATGCGCCTCCATGTTAGACTTAATCATTATCATCCACATAGGAATCTTCTCACTCAGGTGCAGGAGTGTTTAACTTGAGGTTGGTTCATCCTGAACCCACTCAGCTCGATGGGGGATGCCTTGTCTGGGAAGTGAGGCCAGCGGCTAACCCACCCCTGCTGCTTGTACATCAATACCCTGCAAAGACAAGTTAAGTCTTCTAAGCTAAGTGACAGGGAAAAGCATCTTAATGTGCCCCTGCAGAAAAGGACAAGACCTGATCATAAATGTCCCTCAGACATTATACAGAAAGAGGGAGGACATGATAAAAGATAGGGCTTTGCTTTGGAAGGGGCAAGAAATTTGTAGACTCCATCAGGATAACTCTGCAGCCAACACACATCCATAGCTGAGATGTCTAAAGTCTCTTTTAGGTCCTAACTTATATCCCTCTGCTTAAAAGAGTCACCCCCCCCAGAAAAACTGAAGCTAATGTTGCTTTTTCTTAAATGTACAAGCAGCTTCAGACTACTTACGGTGAGCTGACACCTCCCAGAATCCCAGAGATTTCCAAAGGCTTTTGCAAAATGAAGGCTCATGCTGCAAATCTTTCAGGTCAGCAGCAGAGCTATAGAGGAGATGGGCACAGTGTCAGTGGATACACAGGACTTTTTGTGGGGGGGAAACCCTGCACTGTAAACTGCAGCCTCATGGAGGCAAATTCCCAGGAAAAGCTGGGAATCCATAGGGAACTTGTGACATGAGTGAAAATACATTAGAGGTTCTGCTAAATCTCATTAAGTCTTAAAGCAGCCACATAAAAAATTAAGTAAAAGGAAACTTCTTTAAGAGGAGATTTATGCTGAGAAACTGGAATCCCTCTCACCTCACTAACTGCCTAGAAGCTGAGTGTCTCCTTTAAGCTGGTTATAAGTGCTCTCTTCCATTCAGTGTAGAGGAACAGGCACCTCTGCAGGATGAAGTGGGTTCATTCTGCAAGAAGTGAGGTGGACTGTCTCCTAGGAGTGATTATGAAATGAAGATCTAGGTTGCTGGGCTTTCCTTGCTCTTAACATTATCTTTCCCCCTGCAAATACACCAGGTTATTTTGGAATGTCATATTATCA
>JBCJKH010015039.1:0-29388 GCA_039877255.1 Loriculus beryllinus | reverse complement strand
GGCAGTAGGGTGGCAGTAGGGTGGCAGTAGGACGGCAGTAGGACGTCAGAGGGCGGCAGTAGGGCGGCAGTAGGGAGGCAGTAGGGTGGCAGTAGGACGGCAGTAGGACGGCAGAGGGCGGCAGTAGGGAGGCAGTAGGACGGCAGAGGGCGGCAGAAGGGCGGAAGGAGGGCGGCAGTAGGGAGGCAGTAGGGAGGCAGAGGAGGGCGGCCCAGCCCAGCCCTACCTGGCCTCAGAGCGGCACCACCGCGCCCCCTGCCGCTCTACCCGTGCGCATGCCGTGCTGGGTGGGTCACGTGAGGGCTCTCAGCTGACAGGCGGGCGGATGGCGCCGGCGGGCGGGAGAGGAGAAGTGCGGCCCGCCGCCATGGTTAGCGCTGGGGCGGGTTTGTTGTGGCTGGGTATGTCGGCGGCACCGGGTTCCAGGCTCACTGGCCTTCTGGCCTTCTTCACTTCTTACGCAGATGAACGGGAACCCGCCAGACGCGGCGGAGCCGGCGCCGGTGTGGGAGCGGCCCTGGTCGCTGGAGGAGATCCGTAAGGGCAGCCAGAGCTGGTCTTTGGCCTCGGATGCCGGGGTAAGCGGTGCTGCCGAGACCGAGCGTGGAACCGGAGGGGTGCTGGAGGGGACTTGGGAGGTGTAAGGCGGGGCCGAGTGCTGCTCAGCCCGGGCCCGAGCGGCGGCCTGCTGTTGCTTAAAACCTCAGATCCGGGCGATAAAAATAAAATGAGAAGCTGGCCTAAAAGGAGAAGCAGGATGAAGTGGAAACAGAGTAGGAGAAGGCTTGCTCCTGGGGGTGCTTTTGTCTAAACTATGTTTATTTTGACGCGCCATTGAAGTGCGTGATAACTCTGCATGTCAAACTGTGCCAAGAGAAAAAGGAGCTGGATGCTGACTATTGCTTTCCCCTGTTGTAAACAGCTTCTGCATTTCCTACAAGAGTTCTCACAGCAAACAATTTCCAGGACTCATGAAATCAAAAAGCAAGTAGATGGATTGATTAGCGAAACAAAAGCCACAGACTGTCGCCTTCATAATGTCTTCAATGACTTTCTTATGTTGTCCAATACACAGTTCATAGAGAATGTGAGTATGTTCTTGCATGCCATCAAGCTTGTACTCCAAACATTGGTGTTGTCCGTTACTATAACATGGAGAAGTCATTTGACTTTTTCGCAAGTGTGATGTTAATTTAGAGATTAATTAACTTTTAATTGTATTCTGTTTAAGGATGTCCTAATTCTTCTGTGAGTAATGCACTATCTGATATCAGTATATTCGATTTTGCCTCTTCTAAGTTTTGTTCTTTCCTTGTTTATATGTGCCATGGAAGTCAGAATTTTGTTTTTAGTATTGTGAATGAGTTGAGATATCTGGAATGTCTTGATCTGGCTTTACAGGCAGCATGAGTGTAGCATCTGTCTGCATGTAGCTGTCTAAATAAGAGGAATGTTATGCGGTGCTGTAAATTTGCCCGGAAGTGTTATTTTATGCTAAAGCAGTTGGTATTAAAGGTGTTGGACTGCAGGCAGTTGTCTATCACGTTTTTATCTGGTAAGTGTATTTGTTGGTTAATGTTCCCACTTTATGAATATTGCTATTTTAGAAAGGTGAAAGCTAGACTTGAAAGCCTGCTTACAACACTGTATCACTAGGAGCATGTGTATAATTAAGATGTAGAGCTTTAATAGTCTTTTATGTCTGTGGAGGGGTTTTTAGCACTGTAAGTTTTAGTAGGTATTTTGTTTTGATCAGCATTGTTCTCAGGCCACATGTGTCTCATCTGAAGTCATAATACTGTTATTGGAGAGATACTGGCAGAGGATAAAGATGATGGAAATCTGGATTTCTGGTTTGGGATTTTTTGGTGGTGGTTAGATTTTTTCCAGAGCTTCAGTGTGTTTTCTGGCCTACCTTTGCTGTTAAGCATAATGATTCTGATGAGAACAGTTTGTACCAAACATCTTAAATCTTGGGTGCTTGAAGCTGTTTGTTCCCAAATGTAAGTGTACAGAAATAGGTCCTCATTTCTAGTTCTTAATTAGTTAATGTGCAAGATCTGTCTCTTCCCAGGAGATAGCTGCCCTTGTGTTTGGGAGACTTAGATTTAGGTTTGCAGGTTCAAGGAAGATATTTTTTCTTTTCTTTTTTATTCCCCCATGTTTTCTTGTAGCTGGTCCTAGAAAAGAGTGTTTAAAGAGCTGGATGGGAGGGATAACCAGAACAAACTGAAAGCTGAGGGAGGAAGTAAACCTTCTCTGTAAGTACGGGAGAAGGGTAAAGGCTAAGAAGGAAAGCTACTAAATGACAGAAAACAAAAGGAAAATAGACAGCTCACAACTAAACTTAGGTTTGAGTTTGGAGGTTTCTAGAATAGCTTTATGTTAGGAGAGTCAAAACAGGCTTTTTTTAAAGCAGGAACATTTCCAGGTTTGAATTGCCTCAGTTGGGTTGAGAGGCTGCCTGATGATGACTTCAGTGTGTGAAGGAGGCTATGAAATGTTTTGCATCATCCATGGCTTCCTTTTTTTTTTTAATGTGCAGTGAATTAATGTGCAATTAATAGCACATTAGCAGAGCATTTCGTTTTGGTGGTGGTGTCTGTGATTTAGCCCTTGCGGCATATATTGTTCTTATTTGAATTAATTTTGCTTGACTTTTTAGAGAGTATATGATGAAGAAGTGGAAGAACCTATTCCCAAAGCTGATGCTGGAGACAAAACAGAGCAGGTAATTAATTTTAGCTGCCCTGAATGCTGTCAGTGTGTTTGCAGATGTTGTCTGCTTTCTCATTTTCAAACTTATAGTGTGGACATTTGCATCTTACAAATCGAACTGTTACCTTTATCCATGAAGTATCTCTGTTGAAGTCTGTGTCATTCAAACATAAAATTTATTATAACATTGAAGGCTACTACAGTATACGGCAATCTGTTAGGGCCTCCCCAGGCTCAATACTCTGTCCAGTAGTCAAGACTTACGTGTTGATTTTCAAATGGCTGTGCATTTTTTTTCAGTGAGAGAAAAAATGGCCTTCTTACTGGATTCAGAGGTATGAGACTGGGGAAGCAGAATCTGAGTACAGTTCCCAGGGATAAAAATTCAAGAGAGCTTTTAAATATATTTTGCAGTCTGGGTGTGTAATACCATTACCATTCTGCTGATGGGCTGGAAGCATGAGTAATACAGTACTGTGCTGGTGTGGATGTTTAGAACATCTCTGTTTTCTGAGAGTAATAAAATTAAGTCAAACAAACAAAAAAAAAGATTCTGAAGGTTTTTCTCTTGCATATAGTGAAAAAGCTTTTATTGTAGTACTTTGAAATTTTGTGTACATGCTGTAGTGAGATTGAGTCTTGAGTCAAATGCAATGAGAATGTGTTGTTCCTATTACCAAAGGAAAAGACACGGGAACAGAAAGAAGCTGATCTGATCCCCAAAATCCAAGAAGCAGTGAATTATGGATTGCAAGTTCTGGACAGTGCGTTTGAACAGCTAGACATCAAAGCAGGCAACTCTGACTCAGAAGAGGAAGAAAGTAATGAAAGGGTGGAACTGATACTTGAGCCAAAGGTACAGAGACCTGTTCTTGCTCGGAGCGTTGGGTTTGTATTTCGCTTTGTTGGACTTGCTCTTTGCATTTGTCAGCAGTATCACTGTAAAATTGATTGTGCATTGGCGTAAAGTTGATATTTATTACCTAAAAATAGGATTGGATGACTGCATCTGAAGGAGAAGTGCTTCTTGCTGAGCTATTTCTTGTGTAGCCTACCTGTCTTTCAGTTGGGTTAGCATTAATATATGGCACCCTGAAGGGAACTACTTTAGTGACAGTGAACTTAGAAAGGGAAGCTTCAATTCTGGGTGAAGTGGAATCTTGAAATTTCATGCTCTTCAGATACAAACCATATCTTCATAGGTGGTTTTTCTCTCCTGGTAGTTGAGAACACTAGATGCTGGATTTGGGATAAGACTGATGCTTGCAAGTCTTTGCAAGGATATTCTTGTGTTAGATGACACCTAGAAACAGGTTGTGATCACACAAATAGACCCCTTTTTTGACAGTCTTAGAAAAGAATAAACTTCAGGTGGCCCACCTCTATGCAGGCATACTTAAAGCATGTGTCTGGTGAGACCCTTTTTAGACAAGCTTGTATCTTTCTTGAGTTAAAAAAAGGGGTGTAAGACTTCTCTCTTTGTCAACAATGCAGAGCTGTCCTCAGATATCAAAAAGACCTGATGTATTCTGTTTCCAGGATCTCTATATTGACAGGCCTTTACCATACTTGATTGGTTCTCAGCAGTTTATGGAACAAGATGATGTTGGCCTTGGAGATCTCTCTAGTGAAGGTGTGTGCTTACATGACCCATTATTCCTAAGCAAGTAACTAGTGACTTTAGGTCTGTTTTAACTCACAGCTTGGGTTACACTGCATAGTGTTCTTGCATGTTTAGACGCACACTGTAATTAATTGAGGGGAAAAATGTGCAATTTGCTGAAAAATGCTGTAACAACAACTTTTCTGGGACACAAAGCAGTAACTTCTTAGTAATTTCTGCTGTGTGTATTAGAAATACAAAACGCTAAAATTTCAGCAGCATCAAAGCTCTTCCAAACCTCTCTCTTTTCCACCTGATTTTTAGTGCTCTTCACAAAGCCTTTGAAGATGTTGTTGATACTGTGACCACATATCTCTGTGCATGGATGTCATAGCTGATCTTAACTTTTTTTTTCTCTTTAATTTAAAATAGAAGGGTCAGTAGATAGTGATCGTGGAAGTGTAATTGACAGTGAAGACAAGGATGAAGAGGTGAGTGACAAGTGACAGAGTACTAGCCACTTTGCACAAGCGTTCCTGAGTCCTTGGTTGTGTGTGAGGCCATTTGCTATTTTGTTTTTTTCATGTGAGGTCTCAAGCTAATATTGCACAATGTCTGTTCTCAGTATCTGTTGTGGCAAATGCGCTTTTCATTTTTCTTATGCAGTGATTTCCTCTGCAGCTTTTCAGAGGAACAATAAAGTGGTACTGGCTCTAGCTGCTATTGTAGTAGAATACTTCAAACTGAAGTGTTTCATTGCAGTCTAATTTCAATGTGAAGCAAATCAGATTCTTAGCAAGAATTGTATTTATGGAGAACAAATCTGTTGTAAATTGCATGACAAAGAATGGGATAGACACTTAACAGGAGCAAGTTTAAAGATTAAGTAGGTGTCAATAATGCACCTCTAGGCTTTGCCTCAAATCTGCTCCATTGAACTATTAATTTCTGGTATGTTTCATTTGCCTGGCCTGGGATGTCTGCTTTGTAACTGTGCTATAGAAGCACTCCCTTTTTTGGGAGTTTGCTTTTGGTGTGTTTACTCAGTTAAAGTTAAATCCCTTTCAAGTTACTCAAATACACTGTCAGATGGCGCTCATTGTCTTTGCTAGATTAATAACATTCTAGTGAGCTCCATTCATAAAGATGGTCAGCAGTGGGGAAATGATTCTTTGGTCAGGTCATGGTGGGAGATCTGAATGTCCAAACTTAAGCAAGGTCAGAGTTTCTGAGCCCTCTCCCTTAGCCACTGAACCAAGTAGTGTGTGTTACTTGTCTTTGGATCTCTTGTGTTCCAGGAATCGGATGATGAGTTTGGAAACCCTAGTGAAGATGACCAAAAGATGGTACGGATATATATACCCTGGTACATCCCTGAAAGATTTTCCACTTGTGACACAGTGAGGATGCAAGAAAGAAATGAAAGCTTTACACAACACTTAAAAACTTTTGTTAAGCCTGATTTGTATGACTTTGTATGGGAAGGTTGTCCTGACCAGATGGCATTGAGTTGTGAAATTGAACCTGGGTTTGGCTTAAAGACAGGCTTGCAAGCCATCATTAGATGCAAAGTCTATGCGGGATGGCATTTTCTGCTGTGTGTTTTCCTCAGGAATTATTTTGGAGTTATGAGAGTTCAAAGAATCTAGTCCAGGAAGACTAGGATTTGGTGGAATTATTTGGTCTATGATTAAAATTCTAAGCCTGCTATGCAGGAAGTAAGGAACAGTTCAGTTTGGGTATGATGTGAAATCAAAGATGTGAACAGTATTAAATGTTTGAAAAGTATGTCCATTTGGATAACAAATGAAATGGGAAAAGAAATGTTTAGGTTGAAAAATTCAAGCGTGACTTTAGTCATTGGTAATAGAAGAAGGAATCTTACCTGTGTTTAGATTTGTTATTGGGAAAGACTGTGGCTATCCTCAGTCTGAAATTTAGTGCCATAAGAGCAATGTTTCAAATAGCAACCCTTTTTTAATGTAATCTTTGTAGCATTAATAAAACAGTGTTACAAAGCACTCACCTGTATTGACCTTCATGGGGTAACTTGGTATTCCTGATGTATTTTAGGATGAGGAAGTGTCTGGGGTGTTGGGGCCTTACCCATGCCAGCCCACAGCTCACAATTCGCTTCATCTTTTTCAACCTCTTTTTCTTATTCACATGGCTGAATCCAAGATATGGATTCTGCTGTCATTCTGTGCCTGTCATTCTGCTATCCACCTTAGGAATGGCTCAAGATGATGCAATTTTTTACTATGTTCACAAAATCCCTGTGTTAAGGCTAAATACTATGTCTTTAAAGAGCAGCTCGTAAACTAAGGGCACCAGCTCAGCCAAAGCAGTTCGGGCTTGTGTATAATAGTGGTACACTCCTTGTGAGGAGGGTCTTAGTGTCTTCAGTTGCATCTCTTGTACAGAAACATTCAGTGACACAGCAAAGGGGTGTACTAGAGAATGCAACAACTTGCCTGAAGCTGGTGGCACTCATTCCTTACCTCTCAGAGGCAGTGAAGTTCCCCAAACTGGCTGAATGTTCTCCTCCTTTCAGGAAATTTGCTTTGAATATTTTATCTATGCAGATGTAGTTTTGTGCTTATTTTGCATGCCATCTTCAGGAGAACACAACAGGGTATTACTGTTTTTTAGAGGACAGCACAGATGAGTGATGAAGATGATTATGATGGCTGTGATCTCTTTGACTCTGAAAAAGAAGAAGATGAGGATGGAGACTTAGATGAAAGCACAAGGCCTGTAAGTAGTTGTTGCCTTGCTGGAAGGAGAGGCTTGACTTTCCTCACGAAAAAAATGTGTTCTTAGAGGTATTATAATGGTAGCTTTCAGTTATCTGGATGGGATCTTGTAAGAGGGCCTGTAAAAATCCTGAATGATCTTCAACATGATTGTTCAGGCTTCACCCCTTTACACTAGGGGACTCCTGCACCCTAAACTGGCTTCAGAGCTGTCTTGAAAGGTTATTGAGAAATTACGTGTTGCATCTGTGTGTGTTGAGGTCTTCTTGCTTGTCCTGCTCCCAAAACAAGGTGACATTAGAAATTATATGATCATAAGGGACTAGAAATGGCACTTTATTCTCTTAATATATGAATAATCTCCTAATTGTTCTTAATAGAAAGTTGTATTGCTTCTTCTGAGGGCTTCAGTCAAAGTCTAGACAGGATATTGTGCAACTGAGGCTGTAGAATACAGTATTTGTAATTGCAACTTATCCACTGGATTGTGTATAAGGAGTATGCTGTTATTTGTCCCTAATTCTCAGAAAAAGAAGAGGCCGACATCATTTGCAGATGAGCTGGCAGCCCGCATCAAGCGAGAAATACCAGTCAAACTGGATGAAGAATGTTCATGTAAGCTAACTTCAGTTTTGATAAGTTCTTGTGAGATAACAGGGGACTCGGGAGTCAGACAGGAGATCCTGTGTAACTGATCCTGTGAAGATCCTGTGAAGTTAGATGGATCTATTATTTGAATATGTATTAGGTGAAAGCCTAACAAGAGTAAATAAAGACACCTGCACATTCTGAGAACCTTTTTGTCCATAACTTTAAGGATTCAGTTGGAATTCACTGAGTGTTATAGTGGAAAACACATTGCTTTTAGGTGAGACAGGTCACTCCCCAAGCACCCAGAAAGGTTTTGTTGCTGATCTGGCCCTCTCTCTACATGCAAAACTGCATCTTTGACCACATGTACTTGCACTTGTTTCAGGTATGTGGAAGCCACTGGTCCTTGTAGTCTTTCTGTGAGCTGTACACTGGAAAACCCCTCCAGGCATAGATTGGTGCTTTGCTGTGGTGTGGGTTGTTTGTTTTTAACTTTTTGTAGCTTAAATATAATACATTCGAGGAACTTTTCCTTGCTACTGTTTTCCATGAAATTTTGGACTAAAAACTGTATTTACTTTTGTGTCACTTTCAAAGGGAAAGACCTTTCTCAAATAGTTATCTTGTAGCAAAGCACCAATTGAAAATAGCAGACTGAAATTGAGTTGGCAAGAAAATAAAACTCTGGCTTTGCTTTTGGTAGCTGAATCAAGGTATGATATGTCTAGAGCCATCTGAGATGCTCAGGTTCTGCATGCTCTGTGTGGGATCTGTGCCATTTGGAATGCTGCATTGCTTTCTGGCATCTCAGGTGACACTAATCTATGTGTGGGCAACTGTGTTGAACCCACAGTGCCTGACAGAATGGTGCTATTACAATTGTAAGTGCTAATTTTAGAACTTGTACTTCATAGAGTTGTTTCAGTGGGCTGATTTAATGAAAAAATATAGGTCAGCTTGGTTTAGATTTGGGGTTTTGTAGGTTCTTTTTACCATAGATTAATCACAGGCTACAAATAAAGGTGGACTGTTTTACTTTTGCTTTGAAATTTTCTCCTTTAAAGCCCTGTCATCAGAGACTAAAACAAAGAAAACCCTTAAAGAGAAGCAAGAAGTTAGAGTTCCGTCCGATGGTAAGTTATCCTCTTGGTTTTGAATTGTGGGCTGGATTGTGAGATATCACTTAGGAAATTGTGGCATCTGCTTTAGAAACTGGGTGGGATATTTGATTGTCCTTCAAGGTGAGTGTATAGACAAATCTAGATTGCGATGTGCATATAAAAGAGTGCTAGAAGCAAGATTAGAGTTCCTCCTTAAATGTGGTCTTGTGGAGAAACAACACACAACCCAATCTGTCTGCAGCAACTTCTCTGTACATGTAATGTTTCTGAGAGAGAAGGGATGGCATCAAATCAGGTTTTATTTTGGTTGTCTCATTAATTCCCTTTCCTGAAGCTTGGTCAGTCCCACCACAGCTCTTGGCTCTTGTGCTTTCTAGATGAAGATGACATGTTCAAGCCTCCTAAACTGACTGATGAAGACTTCACACCGTTTGGGTCTAGGGGTGGCCTCTTCAGTGGTGGAACAGGTCTCTTTGATGATGAAGAGGTGAGAATGCTGAAGAGAACAGAAATTGAGTGTGTCCCCCTTTAAAAAACAAACCAAAAGATCCCCACAAATTCCTACTTCTGGAAGGCAGGGAGGGAAAACAGCATCTTATTGCTTGGTAATATTCAGGTGTGGAGGAGCAGTATAGCTCTCCAGTGGAGAAACAGAACTACATGAGTGAGATACTTGCATTTCTCTTGACACAAAGCCCTCTCTTCTGCAGTGGTGCTTATGAGAGATGCAGGCGTGGTTCCAGCATTATATTAGACATGTTTTAATTCCAGCAGAGCCTACCCAGTGGCTCACTTTTATCTCAGGAAGTAAGCCAAATGCCATACAGTTTGTTTATTTTAAAATGGCAAATTTCTATTAAAATGCCTGTGTGAATACTGAATTTTGTCATTCTCTCTTTCTCCCTGGGTGTGGGAGAAGGTTGAGAGGAAAGAGAATGTGATGCCCTTCACAATTTATCTTTCACATACCATATCTTGTTTCTCTGTCTCTATGTTGTTAAAAGTTCCCTATTGCAATTATGCTATGTTCTTTCATCTAATTAATGCATTGGCAGGAAAAGTTCACCTTAAGATTGCTCTTGTGCTATGTGTCTAGAGCTGACTTGATAAAGGAATGGCACAAAGTGTGTTTTTACTTCTATTTTAACACTGTGCACATAAAAGGGGATAGAAGCCCTGTGTTGGGGGTACTTAAGAGGCAGTACAGCAATGTAAAACAGATGATTGCCTTTGATTTTAATCATGTGGCTGATATCAGTAACAGTCAAGGTTAGTCCAGAACAGTAGCCAAACTGCTGCCTTTGTTGGATGTGGTGCTCCTTTTTGCAACTAGAATGAGTCAGGTGTTCCTTGGAGCTAAGGGGTCTAAAACTGAAATTTGCAAGAAGGCCTTTGGAAGGAGGCTTTGTGTCAGTGCAAATTCAGATGAAGTTGTCATTAAAGCCTCTTGGTTACTTATTGCCAAGAGTACTTTTCTTATCCTGTAGATACAGGGCAGCCAAGCAGATTTTTCTGTGATTTTGCCTGCCTGCATATGTTTGTTCTTTGTTTTCTGTTACCTGACAGTTACTCATCTAGGAAGAGTAACTTATCTTCACCTACTTTGTGCAGTGGAGGAGCCCTGTAGCAGAATGCAGTAACAGAAGGTCAACAGGCAAATAGTAACTGACAAATGTGTAGCTAATCACTGACATCCCTGCTACAGCCCTGTGCTTTCCTGCTCTTTCCCAAGTATTGCTGCCTTCTTTCCATAAAACTTTATGCAAAGACCATGCATTTTGAGTCTCCAGGTAGGCAACTTCTAAAATCCTGCTTTCCATAAGAGTGAGTCTTTCAAGAAATAGAAATGGTCAGTACTTACAAATTTGGAGGTTTCCTAGGATTCTCAAGGAGGACTGGCAGAGGGCAGTTGTAATCTGAACACAAGGACTTTTGTGGAACTGTCCAGCACTGCTTTTGAGCTATAATGTATATCTTTACACCATACTGGTGTCTTAGCTTACTGCATAAGCTTCAACAAGAAAGCATGGAAGGACGTAACCGGAACCTAAATAGCTGTATATTGGTGTAAGCCCTTGAAGATGTGCAAATAAAAGGTCATTCCTTCTCTTCAGTAAACAGCCTGATAATCAGTGTAAATTAAATTTTAGAAGACAGAAAGCTACTCTTTTGAATATATGTACTCAAGTTAATGCTAAAGTACCCGGATTTAAGTACATATGTGCAAGCATCCTTTTGAGAAGGGAGTGGTGGTTACCTCCTCTGTCCTGGGTTAGAAGTGGATCTTCAACATGGAAAAATCAACAGCTGTCTTTTCCTACAAAATAGAAATTCAGCACTTCCACCCCCCCACCTTTACATTTTTATCTACAGAGTGATCTTTTTGCTGAAGCACCAAAAGAAGAATCAAAAGAGAGAGAGGAGCGAGTTCCAGAAAGTGATGGTAAGAACCAATTGTTGCCTCTTCTAGTCCTGTAGACTTTGTTTCCAAACTAGAAAGTCTAGCAGAGAAAGAGTAGCAATTGTTGGCGTGTCGCTTCTTCCCAGTCTTAATAGAGAACAGCTGTATTTTCCTTGAATTTTAAATGTGTTTATTCATTATGATCTCTTGCACACACCTACTATCTGGAGCTGTAAGGATATCCTTACTGATGTTGGCAGAGCTCTCTGTGTACACTGAGGTCCTGCTGCTGAAGAGTACATAGCAGGATCCAGTTGTGGGTTGGAGTGGAGTAAAGATTCTTCTTGCAGACTAATGCATGTCTGAGTTTCTCATTAGCTGCATATCTAGACCCTTAAGGAGCCTGAGCACCCATTCTGTACTGCAGCAGTTTTTATTGAAAAATTGTATTTGATGAATTTTCAGATCAAGTTAGTGAGACTAAGCCATTTTGAGTGTACTGTATTGAAGTGGTTTTGAATGTGCGAATGTGAACTCTTAAATAATGCTGCATGTTAAATAATGCATATCATGTGTATAAGCTTCAGTTTAGTAGAGCTGTCTTGTGGAGTTTTAATAGGGGAAAATAAGAGTGAGATATATGTATATGCAAAGAAGCAAAAGTTCAAGGAAAATGTCTAGAGTTCAGAGCTGTTGAGAAAAAAAGATTGGAGCTCAGAAGTCTTCTTGGATTCCTGTTTCTATGTTAGAGTTCTGAAGGCTTTGACAACATAAAATAAGTGCATCCAATTTGTATTGTACTTCCTATGATTTCAGCATCTTCTACAAAGTCCTTAAAGAAAGTTCCCGCAGGTGCAGTATCTCTGTTCCCAGGTATGGTTCGTTCAATAGCAAATTGCTTCATGCACAAAGTGCTCTTTTCTTTAAAACCTACTGGTGAGGTTTTAAAGAAAACTGTCCAAACACAGCAGCACTACATTGCTTGATCATACGCTTAGTGACAAATACAGGTGCTTCAACCGTGCTAAGCCTTATCTGCAGCATACCTTATCAATAAGCAAGATTCTATAGGAACTCTGAAGATAGAGATCACTGATGGCAGGTATTAGCAGCTGTCAGTTTCCAGTGTTGTGCTATGGACTTTTAAGGGTGTGTGTTATTTTAGCTGATACTATACAGCTTAAGTCTGCAGTGCATATCGGACTTCAAGCTGAGCAATGAAAAGAAACATGTCACCATTCTCTTTGAATTAACTAACCTTGATTTCTGTCTCTCTGTAGGGTCTTCACCTGACTGAGTTACCTTAATTTTAAGTTTTACTCTTTATTAGGAAAGGCCGATTTTAAGACTATGGCTTCAGTTAGCTGAGCCCTCAGTCAGCATGGTTTTTAGAGGATGTAGACAAATACAGCATTTTGCTTCAGGATCAAATACATACCTCAGCCATTGTCATTCTACATAATTGTAAGACTTGGCAGCAAAGTTTAAAGCAGCAGATGGAGGTTTCCTATATCCTTCACTCTTTCTTGGAGGTACTGTTACATAAGCAGTGAATTACCCACTGTTCTAACAGTGTCCTGTTTTAGTTATCAGGAATTAAGTTATATCTGGCATTTATTCAAAGTCTTCAGTTGCTTCCTGTCAGAAACTTGTAGGCGGGCTAAATTCACCAGAGAAAAACTAAGACTGAGTTTTCCTCGCTATTCAAAATCGCTTGACAAACACATTCAGAGGGAACAGTTTGTGTAGGAACTTAAGAATTTTTAATAATAATCCAACTTCATGGCTGTGTTCCAGCCAATCCTGTGGCAGTTTCTAATTGTGTGATGAACTTCATCTGTAATAGACTGCTGCAGTGCTGGTTAAAATTCATGCAGTCTGCTGACTTTTAACCAAATAGCTGTTGTTCTACTTCTGCCAAACTTTTTTTTTTCCTTTTTCTTTCCTTTGGGGGCTTTCTTTTGTTTGTTCATTTCCCTCACACCATTTTCAAGCATCTACAGGTAAGAAACAAAAAGACAGGCTTAGAACCAGGCTGCCAGTTTTTACCAAAAGCACTAAAAGCCTTCACAGACCATCTATTGGCATGCATGTATCACTGAGGCTGCACACTTACACACCAGATGTAGAAGAAACAATTGTTACCAGCTTACTTTATTTGATCACTGCCATACCTGAAGCACGCAGAAATCTCAGGACTGAACTTAGCCTCACACTGCGGTGCTGCTGGTGGTCTTACATAGCAAGTGCGGCCCCTTGGGAGAACTCATTCACCTGTCCTTTCCTCTCCAAGCACATTACCAATTTGTCCACCATTGTGTGCTTTACTAGTTAGTAATATAGGATGATGGTTTGGGAAGTCCATAGGGACAACAGTGTGGGATTGCGGGGTCTTCTAGCTTTGACGTGGAACCTGGCTGCTGTTCCTAAGGAAATGAGAAGGTTTGAGGAAGAAGTGATTGCAGTGAGAGTGAGGGGCTGTCTGTCCATGACTTGGCTTTATCAAGAAGTTTCTAGCTAATGCTTGTGATGCAGCATTGTTGCAGAAGCTCATTAAAAGTTGCTGTGATGGAAACTCTGCCTGGCTTCACTTACCATGGCACATGTTCAGCTTTTTGCTAACTCTGGCAATGATGTTTGTGTGGGTTGCTTTTCTTTTCCTCATCTGACCTGCAGGAGGAAGTGATGTGTTCAGTTCCACCGTAATTGTGGAAAAAGTGAAGAATTCTGCAGCACAGAGCTCAGAGAAAATTCCAAAACAGCCTGGGAAAGTTGTTCTGTTTGATGATGATGATGACGATTTCTTTGTGGGAACAACTAAAAAGCCTCCAGATTCAGGTACATCTGTACATGTGAAGAGGAAGATTAAACATTAAAGGTTATAAAAAGACAGTGATACGAATCAATGAGTTACAAAATTCAAACCTGTGTCGCTGCTATGTCTGCTTGGGTTTGGGGTTTTTTTTTGTTTCGGTTGGTTGGTTTTGGTTGTTTGGTTTTAGAATTTTGTTGTTCTTAGTTGAGGGGTTTTTTACTGTTACTGGTGTTTCTTTTCCATAGAGTGGTGTGGGACTGGTTTGTTTGTATGTGTTCTTTACTGACTTTCATCTCATAGGATGCTCCCTCTACTGTCAGGGTGGTATCCAGATTTGAATCAGGGAAATGGTACTGAATTATTCACACAGCCTTGAGTCCCTGTGCCTAATGCTCCCTATTGTCAGGCTCTAGGCCTTTAATGGTGCCAAGCTAACAAAAAACACTGCCTTTAGAGGTGCCAACTGACTCTACCTTGTTGACTGCACTCTGTTACCGGTACTCTCACGAAAGTGGTGTTTCACTTTGAGAGCTTGTCTAGCTTTTTCTTTTAAAGAATCCTGATGTTGAACATCTTTAAAAAGGTAGCATGGTATCTTTGGAGACTCCGTTATCTGCTGTTGTTCTGTAATGGCTTTTCTGTTCTCATCACTCCCTGTTTGTTTTGTGTCTTAATGCAGTCAAGTCCAAAGCGGACCTATTTGATTATGATGAAGAAGGTGACTTATTCAAGGAAAAATCTGTTATTCCTCGAGTGGTTTCTGCCACAGCAAAAGAAACAGAAAGTCATAGGGAGGCTGTCATGGAAAAAAAGGTAATTGTATATAAATGGATCATATGGCTGAGGTTTTAGAAAAAAGTTACTACTTCAGTTGAAGTAGTCTTTCTATGTACAACACTGTGGAAGTGCCATATTTGTGAAAAAAGGACTGAGTTCATAGGGTCTTCCATGAGCTAGCTTCTTCAGAGGTCTTTAAATGCATTTTTCCTCTCAAGCTTTGGTTTTATTTGAAGTTTTTCCCATGTGGGCAGTGTTTGGAAAAATTTTATTGAGGCAGGAATTGAGATGAAAGCAAAATGAGATGCCTCCGATAAAAAATGTTTATGAAGTTCATGCTGAAATGAAACCAAGCCTGATTTAAGAACCTTTGGTGTCACAGTTCTGTGCTGTGAAGACTGTGTCGGCACTTATACTAACTGCTGATAGCAACTTAACTGGTAACCCATTGCTTGTATATATTGTGGGACAGGAAGGTGGAGGTCACAGTTCTACCTAAGCAAATACAATACTTGGAGTGTTTAAAAAGCTGTTTTTCAGTTGAAAACTCTTAATCTGTAGAAACCTCTAAATTCTGTCCTGAGGACTGATGCATAGGTAATTCTAATTATAGATAATATAGAGAGCCTCCTTAATGCCCACTCCACTTGCAATTTCAGGCTAGTGTCCTGAGGAAAGCAGTAATGCTTTTCAGTTCTGTGGCAGAGATTGTATGTACTCACTTTATACATATTTGCTGTCCAAGGAGTATTTGAACATAATGAGCTACAGTGACTCTTCTCCCCTCTGCACTGAGAAACATACAGTGCTGGGGATGTCTAATGCAAATTGATGTAGAACTTTCATCATATTGGCTTGCAAGAGGCAGCTGAGTACGAGGACGAAAGCCAGCTTCTCTTTTTGGTGCAGTGCAAGAGTATCCATGGTCAATGGAGCAAGAGTGGTGGTGCGAGGTCATGCAAAGCCATTGCTCTGATCTCATAGCACTTGGCTTTCCGAGAGGAGAGGATGAGTGCTGATTTAGCAGCACCACTACTTTCCTGTCAGGAAGTGAGGACTGTTTTATCCTCCAAGCTTGCTGACAGTAATACTTTGGTCTGGAATCATTCTGAGTTTAATGGCAATAGAGCTGGCAGCAGGCTGGGGCTGTGCTTATGCTAATGCAGGAAATGATGGCTGGCTCAAACTGCCGTCTTCCTTTATGAAACACAGCTCGTTAAAAGAAACAATTTAACTCATAAGGGGGCCTGACATGAGTGCCTGCGTACAATTTTTCTGCTGAGAAGGATGGTGGAGGGGAAGCCTATGGCAAAACCTACAAGTCACTTGTGCATAGCTGTGTCTGTGTGTGAGGAGCTCACTCAGTACATGAGTTTTGGGCTTCAGCCACTGCGTAACAAGCTTGTGTTCTGTCCCTTCAACTGCTGAGGCACTGCCAGCAGCATGCCCCATAAAAGGCATTATATGATGTGCCTGCCCTTACTGAATCTAAATGGGCACTGATGCAGTGTCTTTTTGTCCTAAAGAGTCAACCATCTTCAGGTGAGGACTTCAAGCCTTTATCTGAAACACCTCCAAGAAAACAGAGGGGCCTCTTCTCTGATGAGGAGGATTCTGAAGTGAGTATCCCTACAG
Organism: Loriculus beryllinus; assembly: GCA_039877255.1. Lineage (NCBI taxonomy): Eukaryota > Metazoa > Chordata > Aves > Psittaciformes > Psittacidae > Loriculus > Loriculus beryllinus. The sequence goes on along the minus strand of JBCJKH010015039.1, from coordinate 12,971 downwards.
AAATCCTTGGGATGTGAGTCACCCTGACCTCAGTCTGCTTATATCTGGGGACTCCTTATTTATATCTAGGACTGGAAACTGACATCCATGCAGCTACACTGAGCAATCCTGAAAGTTCCTTCTTGCTGCAAGAGTGAAATGGCTGGGAATGTTTTCCCTGTGTTTAAAGATAGCAGTGTGATTGTGCATAAAGATTTATGCATAGGCATAAATCGAAAGCGTGAAGATGGGAAAGATCAGTAAATCAAGAGCAAGAATCATGAAAGACTTACATATTTTTAATCTTGTGTCCTTGGCTTCCAGCTAGTAATTAATCTGCAAAACTGAGGGCAATCCTCATGGAGTTGCAAGTGATTGGTAGATCCAAGTAAGACAATCTTTCCCTACTTCACAGGCACACTAAACACTTTCTTTTCTTCTAAAAGAAAAACATGAATGTCCCATTTAATATTCTTAAACATATAGCATTGCTTTGCAAAGTGATGTTTCTTTGGTTTGCACAGGATTTGTTTTCATCAAGTAAAACTGTGAAGTCCAAAGCTACATCTCTTCCCACCAGCAAGTCCCTGACAAAAGCTTCACTGTCCTTGTTTGATGATGATGAAGAGGTAAGTACCCCTTCCAGGCATTTTCTGTATATGGGAACCCTCCTGCATAGGCTGTTGCAAATGCAGCAGGAAAGTTTACAACACCAAGCTTCTATATGAAGCAGTAAATTAGAGCATTAAGTGAATCTTGCACTGTGTACCAGTTCTGAGCATGTTGGCAGCACTATGGAGAAGAATGGTAGCAGAGACGCTTGCAAGTTTTTGGTGTCATTTTAGTATTCTGTAGTCAGTGCATAGCATCTCTGGACCTAAACATGAAGGACATCATCCCTCTGATAGGACTAGAGAACACTGAGCAAGGGAAGAAATATGAGCTTCAAGAAGCTGTTTATCATGGCCTGTGGTATCTAGCCACATGAATAACTTCTTGCTTCTCTTGCGTTATGGCTGGTGAATTCCTTTTCTTGCTTTTCAGTGTGTAGTTGTGGGTGCTACTGTAGAAACTGAGACCAGAGCACAGTTTGTGTGAGGAACTTAACAAAACTGAATTAGTGAAAAAGTGAATTATCCTTTTTTAACCTTTGTGGTAGGATGACCCTGACTGGATGTCAGGTGTCCACCATAGCTGCTCTAGCACTCCCCCTCCCTAACTGGACAGGGGAGAGAATATATAGCAAAAGGTCCATGGGTCAAGATAAGAACAAGGAGAGGTCATTCACCAGCCACTGTCATGGGCAAAACAAACTCAACTTGGGAAAATTAGTTTCATTTATTACCAATCAAATGAGAGTAGAATAATGAGAAATAAACCCAAATCTTTAAAAAACCTCTACACCCACTCCTGCAGCGGCACAGGGGGACAGGGAATTGTGGTCACTGTCAGTTCATCACACATTGCCTCTGCTGCTGCTTCCTCCTCAGGGGAAGGACTCCCCACACTCTTCTCCTGCTCCAGTGTAGAGCCCCTTCTATGGGTTAACAGCATGAACTGCTCCAGTGTGGGTCCCTTCCATGGGGTGCTGTCCTTCAGGAACAGACTGCTCCAGCTTGGGTCCCACATGGGGTCACAAATCCTGCAGCAAACCTGCCCCAGCACAGGCTCTTCTCTCCATGCTGCCACAGGTCCTGCCAGGACCCTGCTCCAGCAGGCTTCCCACAGGGTCACAGCCTCCTTTGGGCATTCTCCTGTGCCAGCGTGGGGTCCTCCAGGGGCTGCAGGTGGAGATCTGCTCCACCATGGACTTCCATGGACTGCAGCGGCACAGCTGCCTCACCATGGTCTGCATCACAGGCTGCAGGGGAATCTCTGCTCTGGTGCTTGGAGTACCTCCTCCCCCTGCTTCTTCTTCACTGACTCTGGTGCCTGCAGGGTCACTCCTGACTCTCTCCAGCTATATTTGTTCCTACACAGTAGCTTTTCCCCTTCTTAAAAAAATCACCACCATGAGTAATGGGCTTGGCATTGGCCAGTGGCTGGTCTGTCTTGGAAATGGCTCTGTCAGACATGGGGGAAGCTTCTAGCACCTTCTCACTGAAACCACCCATGTAGCCCTGCCTGTTCTCCCCCACTATCAAAACCTTGCCACATAAACCCAGTACAACCCTCTTCTCCCTCCCACACACCCTCCAAAAATCTTTCATAGTCTAAATCTGAGGCAAATAGGAGGCCTTCTCAGAGCTGTAAGGTAGGGGACTTCTGCAAACTCAGGATAAAGGTTTCCTATTCAGGAGGGGGCTGCTTTCACCATTCTGAATAGGGGGTGTTCAGAAGCAACTGTCACGATAGTGAAACATTTTGTAATGTGGTAAGGTCTCTGGTATCTTGTCATGAAGGTTGTGTTATGTCACTGAAGTTCAAGCTGCATGGAGAAAAGCGTAAATAAATGTTAGGGGGTGAAGTCAACGTACGGACTTGTACATTCTGATCCCTATATTATTATCTGTATTGGTATCTTCTTGTGAAAAATCTCTGTTCTTGCCCAGTGGTGGTTGTTCAGTTGCCTGTCTCTGAGTAGGATTCGTTCTCTATTTCATTATGTAGATATAGAAAGAGTGTCCAGTTGTGTTAACAGCTGTGCAACAGAATTGCTGCTTGGTGTTTTCTGGCTGCTGGTCAAGGTTATGGCTGTCTGCTTACAAGTTTCTGGTCTATCAAATGTGTGTGTAGAATTCCCTGTACCAGAATACTGTATCACAGTTGAAATTCTCTTCCAAAGGGGTTCACAAAAACACCATTTCTCTATCCTGCTCATCTGAGAAGTGGATGGCAACAGTGCCTTGCATGCTGATGACTTCTCATTCATAAGCTTTTCATTGTGGCTTTGTTTTTTTATTTTTTATATATATATCTTTTTTTAATGTATTTTATTTTAAGGATCTCTTTGGTGTGGTACCTGCCAAGAAGCAACAGGAAAAACCCCTGGAAGATAAACCAAAACAGTCAGAACCACTGAAGAAGGTCTCCAGCTTATTATTCAGCAGTGATGAGGAGGTACTGAGGAATAAGATTTGATTGAAAGGGTTTACTGGGCTTTATGCTGGGAAAAGCGTAACACTGTTGAGATGGCCAAGACAATAGAAAACTTAAGGGTTCCGTATTTTTTTAAGGAACACTGGAATGTCTCCAAGCCAGCTAAACTTCCTTCTGAAGATGACCGAAAAGAAGATCCTGCAAAGCCAGTTAGCACTGTCAGTCAGGCTAAAGCTATGAAGAAGACGAGCCTTTTTGAGGAAGAGGATGAGGAGGATTTATTTGCAATTACTAAAGAGAGGTGACAGTCTGGGAGGGGGTAGGGGGACAACTTTTGTCCAGAGCAGCCTGGTAGCACTCTCAAAACCTGACAAACCCAAGCGTATTGCAAGTGTTGTCCCTTGCTGCTGTTGCTGAGGAGGAAGTAGAGCTGCGTGAGAGGAATGGACGGGGCTGGGCTCTTTCACTTCATTTGTGTCTGTGGTGCAAGTCTGCAAGCAGATCACGGCAGAAGGCCAAGTGAGACTCTGCTGTCTTACAGTGCAAATGATGGTCCTAAATGATCCTTTTAAACAGATGCAGTGCTTAGCTTCTGAAACTTTTGCACTGAATCTTCCATCTTCCCCTCTTTCATTGCAGCCAAAGAAAGGCACAGAAGGTGTCGTTGTTGTTTGAAGATGATGCTATTAATGGAGAATCACTCTTCAGCTCCCAATCAATGCTACTTCCTTCAGCTGCTAAGGTTGCAGTGGTACCTTCCCTTTTTTTTAAAACTAATGCAGAACACTTGATCTTTTATAGTTAGGCCTTCTTAGGTACTGAATATAACTTGGTTTAGACAATGGTAGTTCTAGCAAATTGGGAATTGGAACAGGGCAGACTAAACTCTTACATGTAAAACTTTTTACTACCATCAGCCTAAGAGATTTAAAGATTTTCTTCACCACTAACACTAAATTTATTTGGTTTATGCTAAAAGCCTTTCCTGAGTATGTCTTGAGAGCTTTTAAACCATAAAATACCATTAAGAGGAAGGCTGACTGTGAAGCTAGGGCTTCACCTTTTGTATCATTTCAACACAAGCTAATTCAGATGTGTCTGTAGGCTTCTTACTGGCCCTCTGTTGAGGGTGCTTATGCTAGCTGCTTAGGACCTTAGCCCATGCTTACTACCTGTCTGGTTTTGCTTGGAACTGAGAGTAAGAGATGTAAAAGCTTAGCACAGCTGTATCTGTAGTGGGAATTACTGTACGTGTGTGTTTGTGTTTGCCCTGCCTTTCTGCTTGCCAGGAAAACTTGTCTTGGCCCAGAAAAAATAATAGGCTTGGGAGTAGAAGAATAAACAGGCAAGCCAAAGTCTGGCTGCTGGCAGTCATAAGAAATGGTGCACCAACCACACAAGATTCCCAAGTCATCTTGCAACTGTTTCCTGGTACTCTGCAACCAGAGCCTGTAGTACTAGAAATCAGAAGTCACAAACCAGAATGTCCCATGAGTAGAAGTTAAGCAAGTATGGAAGCTTATCACTGCAGGAGGCCAACTGAACCTCTGCTGTCTGACAGAAGTGTATACTACTTATATACCCACCACTTTTGTGTCATCAACACTTTCTTAATTTTGCAGGAGAAAGTAAAACCAGCACAAGAACCACCTTTATTTAATAAAGAAGAAAAGCAGAAGAAAGATCTGCCAGATACAGCAGTAAAATCTAATCAGGTAGAAAATACACTGTGGTGTTTAGAAGAGCCTGGAGCAGTTGATGTGCCTAGAGGAACAGGTGTTGCAGCGCAGCAAACAAAAGAAAAAGTGAGGGATTTTCTTATATTAATCTGAAGTTTGGTAAAGATTCATTAAGAAAAAAACCACCCAACAATCTAACAGTAGTGCTCTGGAGAAAAATTCTGTTTCTGGATTGACTCTTCTATTGCCACGGAGAGAGTAACTGTCTACATTTAGCAAAATTACATGCCAGTCAAACAGCAAGTTCTTAAATGCATTTAGAAGTTGTTTCCCAACTGAAGTACATGAAAGAACTGTTTGGGTTTGGTACTTGGGTGTTTAGTTTGGTTTTTTTTTGTTGGTTGTTTTTGGGTGAGTTTTGGTTGGTTTTGATTTGTTTTCTTTTTGTTTCTCTTTGACAGAATTCATTGGGGATTTTTTTCTACCGGAGTGGGTTGGGTAGTTTTTATTCACAGGAGCAGAGTTTTCCTTTAAAGGATACAATGTACTGTATGATTAGTTAGAAATGGTGTTGGTAGCTGTGGCTTTTCAGGCTTGTTAATTTCTCTGGGGCAACACTGTTACAGAACAGTGTCAAGGTGTGCTTCTTACTACTGAAGAAGCCTTAGCAGAACTTAACCTTGGGCATGGTTTTACTGAATGAGTGTCTGGGAATTATCAGCTGAAGAATTTCCAGAGTAATTATCATGTTTTGCACTTTCCTGAGTACATTCAAGGTTCGGGTAATGGCTCTCCACACCAAAGATTCCCAAGTTGCATGAATAGGTACCTTGGAGATAATGGCAAAACTGCTTAATGGCAGCTTTGTGGTGCACATGCAATCTGACATACTGATGAAGAGGAAGCCTTATATACGAAGCTGCTCATCAACAGTGCTGCAGTGTAGCATAAAGGAGGAAACTTGTGTTTCATTGAAAGACATAAAGTGTGTTCATTATCTCCTGTGTCTTGTTAATCTGCATGTTGCAATTCTGTCTACTTAAAAATGAGTCAAATATAGTCTGCTTGGTAATGGATTATAGAACTCTGACCACTACTAGCGTTTAACCAAGGAAGCTTAGAGGGTTTTGGGCAGACTAAACTGAGGCTGATGTTAAATATTTTTTTGGTGGAGCCTTTTGCAGCAGCATCCTCAGAGCCAGGCAGCAGTTCAGATCTGTTTGCAACATCACCGCCTGCCCTGGAGAAAGATGTCAAGACCCAAGCTAAGAAAGTGTTAAGCTTGTTTGAGGAAGAGGAGGAAGAGGAGAGACTGGAAGACAATGATGGCGTTAAAAATGCACAGAAAGACTGTGTGGTGAGTCTAGGGAAAATCTTGAATGCTGGAAATAACATTTCTACCTCTACTATTCTAAGCAAGGTTTTGTTTTTACCCTTCCCTCTCTTCATGTCATGGATGCTAATCTTTCTCTATTCCTAAACTTCTGATTCTTGGGTGGGAAATTATTCCTACTCTTTCCCATGATCCTGAATCCTTTTGTAAATTTTCCCATCCCACAAACTTGGAAGCATTTTGCTGTGTGCTTAATATGAAAAGAAAGTCTGTACAGATGTTTTGATTCAGCTACTTGATGTCTGCCGTACAGAACTGATTTCACAGTTTCCCCTCAAAGTCAAAGGTACTAGGAAGTAGAAGGATGTGGAATTTGATGCCTTGTGGTTTATACCTTTATTTTCTTTGTATTGTTGCAGTTTGCTTGGTGAACAGTATATACACCTGCAGACTTAGCTTCAGCAAGAATCATCTTAGTTCTGTTTTTCAAGTATGTGTGTTCACTTTCTTTGAAAAACACTCCACTTGCCGTATTCTTGCTGTCTGGCTTTCCTGATACAGCATGTACGATCAAGAGGTAGACTTTGAATCTTCAGCAGCAATATCCTTGAATCCATGGCAATGTTCTTGTTTCTACTTGATGCAGATGTACCAAATTTTTTTCTGTAAAGTCAAAGTCATGTGAAAAATATGTACTACATGTGGTATACTACAGCATACCACAACGTTTGATCATCTTAGTGTGACCATGTAAAGTTGTCAACCCTAAAGGCTATACACACTTCCTTCAGAAGTCTTTGGAGCTGAATAGAATAGATGGCTCTTGGAGAATTATCCCTGTTTGTAGCTGCTTCTGAGTTAAAACAGATAGTTAGCTTGAGGATTTATTGACTTGTTGTGAATGTATGTTGTGTCTGGTTTTTTGGGGAGCACACTGTGAGATGGTTGCAAGAAGCCATATCTGCCCTGTGAATTTGGGAAAGATACAGATCTGTTCAAATCTTTCCTTCAAAGTACCCAGCTGTCAGCATGTAAGTCACGATGTGATTAAGGTGCTGAAATACATATTCATGCAAAAATCAGAGTAGGTAATTTAGGAACTTAATCTTTTTGATAGGCAAATCTGAAAAGTGCTACTATTTTCCTCGCTTGGTTTAATATGCATTTTGAATAATGGATCCTTCTAGATGTACATTAGGTTTTCAAGTATCAGGGCATAAACAGCAGTTGGAGGGCTTTAAAAATGTGACGAGGGTTTTGATATAGAAAGGCATTGGTTTTGGTGTCCAAGCAGCTGATATTGATTGGTTTGGCAGATAGTGGAGGACTGATAAGGTGATATGTTTGACAGTCAACCTTCCCACCCCACCAGCAAATTTGAAAGTACAAGTTCTTGCCATAGGCAGACAATGTTCTGTTCTTCACTGTGGAGGTGTGTTTGCTTTAATGGCAGGGGAATGGGAAATCTAGCAACAGAAATAGCTTTACAGGCCTTCCACTTTATTCTTTTTTTTTTTTTTAATTTTATTCTTCTTTTAAAAAGTAGCTTAGGAAAATAATTAACCACTTTCTCTTCTCTTACTTTTCTGTCCTAAATCTTCAGCTGAAAAATTCAAAACTCATAAAAGTCTTCCTGGAGTATAAACCTTGCTGTACACTCATGATAACATGCTGAAAACTTTTTTCTTCCTTCTAAGGAAGTTTTAAGGGTGAATAGTAGGAGCCGGGTCTCAGATCAGCAGACACAGATAAATTTTTGGTTAATGTCTTCTCCTCAGATTGAACTGTGAATACAAATACTTTTATTGTAAGTTTTGCAGATTGGGTCAAAGTAAAATGTATAACTGTCAGTTAAAGTTGTATTTTTGTTACCTGGATTGTAGTGTAACCTCAGGTAAACTGTAACCTGCCTTATTACTAGGCAAATAACCTTCATGAGGAAGGGGTTTCTTACTGTGTGGACCTTTCTCCTCTCTTTCCAGGCTTCTGCGAAAAGTACTCGGCCCAAAAGCACTGGAGTCTTTCAAGATGAAGAGCTCCTCTTCAGTCACAAACTTCAGAAGGACAATGATCCAGATGTTGACCTCTTTGCTGGCCCCAAGAAGTCAGTGGTGAGTTCAAAGTCCTCTTCTGAAACTGCTATTTAAGAAGTCTTTGAAGTGTGAAGCCTACTGGTGTTCCTTGTTTGAACACTGCTTAAAAATCACTTATTTCCAGGGAGAACCTAATACTCATCATGGCCTGAAGGAGACGTGTGATTTGTGATACGTTTTTCCTTTATGTTTTGTCTCTTTACTCTGCAAACCGTGTCCTGAAGCCATCATCTGGAGGAGGGCTTTTTGGAGATGACGATGAGGATGATCTCTTCAGTACTGCTAAGACAAACCTTCCGGTATCAGTTCCTCTACTGTAAATAGCTTATGTAAAAGACATTGGAAAGAAATGTATGGAAGAGATTTTTTTTTTTTTCCATATGGATCCCCACAAGAAATGAAGTGACTTCTCAGATATTTTGGGAAGAGCAGAAATGACCATTATAACCCTGAAGAAATAGGGAATAGAGTGGCGCATTAGGTCTCCCAAAGCTAGGATGAGAGGATTGGATTCTTTTTCTTCTGTGTACCATTGGGACTAGCTTAAGTGTAAGCTTACACACCAGAGCAGAAATCAGTGTAGCAGAATTTGTATTGTTTAATTATTCTACTGTTTAACTCGCAAATATTATTTCCATGTAGTTCACGTGTGATTGATGAGCCTTGCTCTCTGACTTACATAGTTAAAGTGTCTGCAGGTTGGTTTGATTTAAGATAACGAATGCAGTGTTAAAACCCTTGTGTGCCCTGGGTGGTTTTTAGAGGATGAGCAGCCGCAGTAATGAACCAGACTGTATTACAGGTTGTCTGAGCAAAAAGTCCTAACATGCATTCTAAAATGCTACTTTAATATAAGTAGCTTGACTCAATTGAAGTCAAATTTCAGTTTAGTCTATTTTCATGCCTATAGCTGGAAGTTAGGGTAGAAAACTGGCAATAGTTCCTGGAAATGGTTTCTTTGAGTACTGTGGAAAGGGTGATCTTAAGTAATTAACACTTGGCAGCTATATATGGGGCCTGTTTGCTTGAAAACATAAAAATAGCAGAGTTCCCTAGCTAGCTTTGTGCTTTTATTTTGCCTGCTGTCCTGTGCATGAAGAAATATGTATGCATTTGGAAGTTTATTGAAACTTTCATTTATCATTTGGAGTCTCCTACGTTAGAGATATTCAAGGCCCGCCTGGACAAGTTCCTATGGGATGTACTCTAGGTTACCCTGCTCTTGCAGGGGGGTTGGACTAGATGATCTTTTGACGTCCCTTCCAACCCTTGGGATTCTGTGATCATTTGCATAGACAGCAAAGGTTGAGATGGAATGAAGGAGTGGAAGGCCCTTGTCACTGCAGAGCCAAAAGTCAATGCCTACTGTGTGTTTCAGAGTTAAAAGATGTGGCTAGTTTTCTTTTCAGATAGAAGCAAGATTTAAAAAAAAATTGCTTGTTTTGGTTCTTTTTGGTTTTGTGGGGGGTTTGGGTGGGGTTTTGGTTTGTTTTGTTTTGGGCTTTTTTGTGTGTGTGGGGGGGGTTTTTTTTGGTTTTCTTTTGTTTGTTTTTTTTTTTTGTAGTTGGTTGTTTGGTTTTGGTTTTTTTGATCTGCAGACCTTGCTTTTTACCCGATTCATATTGACTTGTGCTCTTAATGCTTTCAGAAAATACCTGAGAAGAAAACACTTAAGGCCAGTACTGGATCTTCCTTGGAGAGCAATAACCTTCTAGAAAATGCTCTAAGAGCCAAACAAGATGAAGCTCTAAAGGCAGTAACTACAGAGGCAAGTACTTAAATCTTGTGCTTTGAACAGAAAGCAAAAAAAAGGAGAGGTATCGTTTTGTTTTAAATAAGTTTCTTGAAAAGATCAAAACTAGTGTCTGGATTCATTGGCTCAAAGTGGCAATGCATAGTCAAACTTGTCTTCACTTAATCAGCAAGGGCACTGTTACTAGCAAGAAATTTAAATGCTGTTTATACAGTGTTTTATTCATTGCCCACATACTTACAAGGCAGTGAAGAACTACACCTTGGGTCCAGTTGAACTGAAAATGGGTTGTTGTTCATTCGTCTCTGAAGTGCCAGTGTCTGTTGGAATTAATGTGATCCTTAAAGTATAAGCCTTATAAGTATATATCCTTTCTCAGAAAAAGGATATTGGGGCATGCAGCACAAATCTGTAGCTGTTTAGAATCTTATCTAGGAGACTTTTGATGAGCAAACAAGACTCCTACTCCTGTCCTTATTCTTGCAGAACCAAGGATCTCTGAGAGAGGCAGCCTGGATCTAAATTCTGGCTGGTGCCTCACAAGAGCTGCTTGTTGGATTTCCATCTGTAGGAGATTAGCTTTCCATAGTGGGGGTGGGTGTTGTTTTTCTTCTCTGGGCTGAGGAACACAGAGCAAGTCTGTAGAGCTAGTAATTAGGCTGTCTCCTTATGGTGAAGTACTCCTTGAAGTGCAGAACCACATTCATCTTCCTTTGTTTTTTTTTGTAGCTACTGACAGCTTGGTGTAGGAATGATTTCAGCCTGTCTGAGGTTCAGCTGAGCACCACATTGCATTTAAGTGGAGAACCATCTCCTCAGACTCTAGGATTCCAATATCATGCTATCAGGAGCTTCAAAACAGTGTCCTAACCCTTGAATCCTCAGTTACCACAGAGCTGTAGGACTTCTGACTGCCCAGTGACACCCACAGCAGTACAGCCCAGCTCACAGAACCATGTAGGCTATAAGCTTGTGGAGAGCAAGCCCTGGGAAAAGCACCTTAGCTGATTTGGTTCATCCCTGAGTCCTAGAATTGACACAAGTCTTCAGACTAAACAGCTGCTCTTGCTCTTTTAGACTAGTCTAATTTTTGGCCCTGATGGCTTACTTTCTATAGAGGAGCACTCACTTCACTGAAGCTATTTTCCATGCAGGCTGTAAGGTACAATTTCTGTAGCTCTCAGCTTCCATGTGGGCTTCACTGGAGTCTGTGATCCTATTATATAGCCTGTCACAAAGAGAAAAAGTTAGTTATACCATAATCTGGCAATGTGGCTTCAGAGTGTTGTAGAGGAGGGAGTAAGCAAGGAGGTAGCTGTCGCAGTTTGATTTGACTGGTGGTGTGTGTGACCTGGAGAAGATGTAAGTTGTTTGGATACTATGGCAAAGTATAATGCTGGGTAGAAGGAGGGTGGAATGAAATATAATAAAGATGAGGCTATGGCATGTGGGGCACTGAAGCTGAAAATTGAGTGACTGTAGCTCTGGCAGTAGAATATGATAGCAAGGTATCTTCAGAAGAAATTGGTAAGCAGTAAGCTGCTTTCTATAGATATATCAACCAGACCATAGTTTGCATTTTAATATCAACTTGCCCACTTGTTTAATTCAGTGTAATTTTGTTCAGAAATCTACAGGTCCTGTTCCTATTAAAACCAAAGAGCCCTCATCTCGGATTGAAAAGCTACAAGTAATTAACTTTACTGGCATTTTGACTTTCAAGAAAAAAAAAAGGCAGTCTTCCTTGCCTCACTGGCTTTCCCTGAAACAAAATCTTTTTACTTCCTTGCCTTGCTCTTGCATTTTTTTTTTCTTTTTCAAGTGGCATATATTCTATTACTGGTTTTGCATTGCATGTTTAACATTATTTCCTCTCCTGTTTCAGACCTGATTCTCAGTGGCACTATTTACTCTATTTTGGGAGCAGAGGGTGGACTTCTCTTTGACCTTCTATTGTTCTCAGCACTATTTTAACTATGATAAGAGACTCTTAGGGGCTTGGGGGTTTGGTTATGTCCCTCTTCTGACATGAAATGACTAAACTGTCAATATCACAGTACCACTCTTAATGTCAGAACCATTGTCCTCAGCCAGGATACCGAGCTACACAGGAGTTTGGTCTGACATAATGTGGCTGTGCTGTTCCTGAAGCTCTTACACGGAGTATTGAGCACTCCACAGGTTTAGTGAGACTGAGGACATGGGAGGTGCAGAAGTGCATAGGTATAAGAAAGACCAGGCACTTGTAGGACTTGAATGCCCATGTGTGATAATTTTTGCTGCTTTGAAGCCACACTTGCTCTTAAGCGGTATTAACATGATCTCTTTGTGTCTGTATGTTTTTGTTTTCTCTGTGCTGTAGGCTAACTTAGCTATTAACCCTGCAGCCTTGCTGCCTGGTGCAATGCCTAAGGTCTCCAGTGTAAAGTCCCCCTTACCAGTTCCAGATGCTCCATTGCATGAGGCCAGGAATGTACAGAACAGCGAAGCCTTCTCTGCTGCAGGAAACAATGAAGAGCTGGGTGTAAGCTTTGATCAGCCTATGCAAGCAGATACCTTGCACAGCGCAAATAAGGTAACCTTGGTATTTAGGAGGATAGAAAGGGAAATTAAAAACACAGTCTGTCTTCATGCAGGATTTTCTGTTTTGATATGCAAGTGCTGCTAACAGCATGGTCTATCTGAATTGAAATACAGGTGTGGAAATCTAATTCCCTCACTTGGACCACTGAAAAGAAAATCAAGCCTACTACATCCTTTACTCTGTAAGGGGATTATGCATATTCCCAATTCTGTGCCTTTTTGAGGCACGTTCCCAAAATACAGTGGTTTTTCCTATAGGTTAAAGGTATTTTAGCATAAAATTTTAGCATCTTGTCCTGTCCCAGGAAACACCAACTTGAAAACCATAAAAAAGGCATCTCTCTAGGTTAATGACAAAGGATGTTGTGGACAGCTGTTGCGGTAAGATATCAAGAACACAACCCTCCTGTATGCTGACCTTTACCTCCTCTGAGGATAAAAATGTCATGTTGTCCTGGATCATAAAATCATAGAATAGTTAGGGTTGGGAAGGACCTTAAGATCATCTATTT